>MDKI01259405.1:0-16972 GCA_005239505.1 Nicotiana paniculata | reverse complement strand
ATATATATATATATATATATATATACTTCTTTTAATACACCAAGTGGTAATTCCTACCTAAGGGCTCGCTTAGCCATTAAAAATTCACTTTTTTCCAAAAGAATTTCACTTTTTTTCAAAATTCTTTTTTGGCCATAAACTTTTCAATTTTCACTTGAAGATAATTTCGGTATTTTTTAAAAATTCGAAAAACTCCAAAAAGTTATTTTTCAAAATTTTAAAAACATCCCAAAATCGTATTCATGTCCAAACATAACTCTCTTCAAATAACATTTTTATTTGAATCTTTTTTTTTATTTACCTTTTTCGGAATTTCATAATTTTTGTGTCCACGTCCACTAAGTAAAAATATGTCCATGATAATTACTTCATATGTATTATTTGATAACCATTTTTGACTGATTTACAAATTTTAAAAGATCTTATGATTTTATACATGCTATAATATTGTGTGAGTATGAAAGCTTTAGAACATATAATCTTCAATACGTTGTAATATATACATATATATATACTCCCTCTCTTCACTTTTACTTGTCCACTTTAGACTTATCACGCCCTTTAAGAAATAATAATTATAGTATGTATTTTATCTTATAACCCCTAATAAAGATATCATTTCAAAAAGTTTAAGGAAATAATTTTGAAAATGAGTAATTAAAGATAAGGGTAAAACAAGAAAAAAAATTATTTTTCTCTTGATTTGCTAAAATGAACAAATAAAAGTGAAAATATATTTTAGTATAATGGACACGTAAAAGTAAACGGAGAAAGTAGCTATAAAAGCATCAAAGAAGCCATAGTTTGAGTTCTAATGAACCTATTTGCCAGCTTACAAATCGAAAATTATATTTATGTATCGTGTTCGTACTTTTAGCATAAGAAATAAATACTTAACTCAATGGAAAAAAGAAGTAATTTTTTTCATTTTTAGTCTTATTCTTGATTTAAGTTCCACCAAAGGCATATCTAGAATTCAGTATCACTATATCGTAAAAACAATTAAATATTCAATCGTCTTTAGCTAGCAGATTCCTTTTGAGTAATTAGGTTCCTACTAATGGAAAAGCAGGGGCGAATGTAGGGTTGAAACGAATTCAACCCATAACTTTCGATACAGAGTAAAAAATTATGTATAAAAATTCATTAAAATTTCAAAAATAATATTATTATGAACTCATAACTTTAAAAGTATAATGGATTCGGTGCTAAAAATCATCAAAGCTGAATCTATAAAATTTAAATCCTAGACCCATCTCTGTGAAAAATAAGGGAATTTAATTTCAACCAGATCATGTTTACACAAAAGTGAAGGTTATCAACAGGCCAAAGGTGGGATGAATTAGTAGTGCATGAAAGAGAGAGAGAGAGAGTAAGTAGGGATTAAGCAAAGGCAAAATAGATTTTTTCTCTCGAGAGCACACGATTTTCGGTGACCCACCAAGTGAGAAAACTCCTGCTGATGTCTAACCCACACCACCACACCACCACCCCTCTCAAAACACCAGACTTAAACCCCACGTTAACACTCATGGACACTGACGCACCTTCCTTCAAAGAAGAAATCCTCTCAAGAAAAATGAACAATAATATATTCATAACTCCCCCGACAATGTACCAACCCATTATAGAGGAGGATGAGAATTTAGACCAAGGAAACTTCCAGAGTATACAACAAATAAATAATAAATTCTCAGTCTCTGTATCCACGGAGGAAAAATAAAGGATTTACTACCCTTGGAGAAACTCAATCATCATTAAATTACAAGGAAGGAAAATTGCACACGATATACTAAAAAAGAAATTAATAGAGATGTGGAAACCCACTGAAATTTCCCACTAATCGACCTGGGTAAGGACTACTATATAGTCAGGTTTACTAAAGAAGAAAACATGACTAACTCAATACAAAAGGGACCCTGGTTCATCTATGGTCACTTCTTATCTGTACAACGTTGGGTACCAAATTTTGTGGCATCTCAAGCCAGACAAGCCTACACTGCAATATGGGTTCGACTGCCTCAACTTCCAACAAAATTTTACGATGGATTGATCTTACAAAAAGTAGGCAACACCCTAGGTCGACTACTGAAAGTGGACGCTTGTACATCAGCAGCCTTGAGAGGCAGATACACAAGACTATGCGTGGAATTACCACTGGATAAATCGGTCATCCCTCACATATTCATTGGTTCACATAAACAATATATTTACTATGAGGGGGAGAATATGCTCTGCAAACGATGCGAGCATTTAGGCCATATGACTTTACAATGCCCAATAAAACAATGTCAGCTGAATAGTGAATCGTCACCTAAGGCAGACGAGAAGATGGAGGTCTCTACCAATCAAGTTGGCACATAATTGCAGGAGGACGGATGAAAGATGATGTCTTTCAACAAAGTAAAGAAGAAGGCCTCTATGAAGCAGCAACGCGACAGACAACAAGATCATCATGGCCAGTGTTAAAATTTTTGAGGCCAAATCTGGTAAGATCCTCTCCACCGAAAAATTTGCTTATAAAAAAATATCTCTTTTAATCAAGTAAATCAATCTAATAATCAAGGAAAGATATCTATTATGGATAATGACAAAATTCACAAAGAAAAAGACATTAACAAACAGTGGGACCCACAGACAAACATAAACATCCCTCCAATAATTACTCACCCCCCCCCCAAGATCCCATATCATCCCACGCCCCATTAAATCATCCAATAACCAACGATTACACCCTACCCTACCTGGATACACCCACTAGGATACATGTATCACACTATACCACGGCAGACCCTCCCCTTCCCAATAACAATAAACCACATGCATTAACAAATTCAGGAAATCAAACACGTAATACTACACCAGACGAACAAATGGCAGACCACCTACACCACGTGGTTATTGACCAATCCTTGAACCCAAAAATCAGCAATAAATATACGCTATAACAACCAACACACATGCAAAAAACTATCTCGATCATTAAAAACCTAGAACTATACCCTACTCCCCAAACACCTAAAACCTTTCCCCTCATAAATCATCAAATCTCAGACAAGAATGCCAAGAGTTCCAATCTCTGTAAGAAGACGTTACCGTCTAATACAAATCCAAAGAATTCATCTAACTCCAAACATGGTGAACAACAACTCCCTCCCAACACCAAGCACCACGAAGGATCCTCATTCAACCTCCTCTACCACAAAATCACCAACCAATGTCATGGGTCGAGATGGGTTTACTAGGACATGCAATATCCTTCAACATCATGCGAGAAGGGAGGGAGAAAGTGATAGTCCTACAAAACTCTCACTACTTGGCACAACTGATATCGGAGGGTGTCCGCTTAGCCATGAACAACTACATCAACCAAATTTGGTTGAACAATGTCATGACACCAATTTCACCAAACATGACCGCCAATATCACTCAGGCAATGAGAGCAGACTGGAATCTTCCACAACACTTTATACCAGTCCAAAACCCATCACCAGTGATGGAACTCACTTTATTCACTCCGGAGTTTGTAACCAATCTGAATCTGGTCTTTACTCCTTGGAATGCACATGCAGATCATCCTCAAACATCAAATGCACACACTGCACACAACATGCAACCACCTCCTCCCACCCAAACCAAAATCAAGATCACGTCATGGAGGAAGAGATAGACCCAGTAAACTTAATCCCTCCAAATCTGGAAGAGGATTCAAACCTCGACGAGCTAAAGATATTTCTATTCGCGGAGACGCAGGAACAGAAGCAGATACTCTGCTGTCCAATGGCACTTTACAATTGCACCATGGACATAAGGCCACCGGCAGACCCAACGGTAGGGAATCGAGCAATGATCCTTGTCCCTTCCAAAGGAGAAATCCAGTCTATGCGAGGAGGATTAGAGAAAATGGAGACATCAACAACTCAACCATCAACATGAATAGGTCTAATACTTTTATTATCTGGAACATAAGAGGTGGTAACAACAAGAACTTTAGAATCAGTTTTAGGGATTTAATTAATACCCACCGTCCCACCACGGTCACACTTCTTGAGACCAAGATGGATAGTCACCTCCATCTTCTCAATCCGTTTGGCTTCTCAAACATGATAGAGATTCCGGCAGAAGGAAAATTGGGTGGTATGGTGATCCTTTGGGACCACACCAAGGTAAATGTACACAGCTTCGTGCGTAGGAATCAGGAGATTAGTGCAACAATTGAGGTAATCTCGACTCATAAATCCTGAGTTTTTACTTCTATTTATGCTAGTAACGGTATTAACCTTAGAAATGCATTATGGAATAATATATTAGACATGCATGGTCACATTACGGGACCCTGGCTGCTAGGGGGAGATTTCAACGATGTCTTCACATGTCATGATAAGCTAGGGGAGACGGGTTAATAATAATAGAACTAACTTACTGTGGCAGTGTATTAATGCTTGTAATCTCTTAGACCTAGGCTTCAAAGGCCCTAAATTTACCTGGACAAACAAGAGAAAAAGTAATAAGGGACTAATAATGTAAAGACTAGATAGAGTTTTTGCTAACACAGATTGGATTAATCTTTTTCCGGAAGTGGTAGTTACCTACCTACCCAGAACCCACTCTGACCATAACCCTTTGTTAATTCAACTCACTCCTAAAAAAGCAGGGCAACTTGATAAACCCTTTAGACTTGAAACCTTTTGGTGTCGCCACCCTGATTTTATCAACTTAGTAAAAGAAAGTTGGCTCAATAGAAATTATATACAGGGTTCTAGTAAATTCTTGTCTAACATAAAAAGTTGGAGTAGAAAAAACTTTGGTGACACTCATGGGAGGAAAAGGAGAATCTTGGCTAGAGTAAGGGGTATACAACTTTCTGAAAATTATTACTATAACTCTTCCTTCAAAATCAAGAAGCCAAACTTATAAGAGAATACAACGGCATTCTCAAGTTAGAGGATGATTATGGGAATCTTAGATCTAGGATATCTTGGATTCAAGAAGGTGATGCGAACACAAAATTTTTTCATCTTTCTGCCTCTAATAAAGCACGGAGAAACAAAATCACTTTCTTCAAAGATAACCAAGGCAATTGGATAAACGACCCTTCTCACATATTGGTCCACACCCTTGAATATTTTTTGGATGTTTTCACCACTAATCATTGTTGAACTAACTTAGCTGATGTGAGAAACATTCCACAATGGTCATCAAGAATCCCTCTTGAAACTCTAGATGCTGACTTATCCCAGGATGAGGTAGTCAAATCCATATTCTCATTCAAACCCTTCAAATCTCCGGAGCCGGATGGGATACATCCATTCTTCTACCAAAGATACTGGGATATTATAGGTCAGTCGATGATAAACATTTGCACTCAAATCTTCCAGTCAAACATAATCCCCACGGAGATTAATCTCTCCTACCTATGTTTAATCCCTAAGGTAGCAAATGCAAATAACCTAAAAAAAATTTGGCCCATAGGCCTTTGCAACACCATCTATAAAATTATTACAAAAATCATTGCTAATAGAATTCAACCTTTCCTAGACGATATTATTTCCCCCTACCAATCCAGTTTCATGAAAGGAAGAAGGGCTTGCGATAATGCAATTATCATTCAAGAAATTTTAACTCAACTCAGGAAAAGTAAGGAAAAAAGCATACATGATTCTCAAACTTGATCTAGAGAAAGCATTTGATAGATTGGAGTGGTCATTTATTCACCTAACTCTCTCTTACTTTAAATTTCCTCCTAAAATTAAAAGTCACATCATGAACGGTATTTGTACTAGTCAGATTGCCGTCCTAGTAAATGGAGAAAAAACCTCTTTCTTTACTCCCAGTAGAAGAAAGGCAAGGCTGCCCTTTGTCCCCATACATTTTCATTATGGCAATGAAAATGCTTTCCCGCTTAATCTTACATCAGGTGGACACACACCTTTGGGACCCTATTTTTCTTCACAATAGAGGCATTGGTTTCTCTCATCTACTCTTTGTCGATGACCTAACCTTGATAGCAAAAGCGGACAAGAATAATTATAGCACCATCAAGAAATGCATCACTAAATTTTGTGACATTTCAGGCCATAAATTAATCTCGATAAGTCAAAAATCATTTTCTCGAAAAACTGTCCAACAGACTTAGCTAGTGAAATTGCTTCGGGATTCAATATCAAGATCAGTCAAGTATTTGGAAAATAATTGGGATTCCCTATGCCAACAAATAATCCAAAACCTCATGACTATTACTTCATAATAGACAAAATGAGGGAAAGGCTATCCACTTGAAAAACTAAATTTCAGAATATAGCAGGTAGAACTACATTTGCTCGCTCTACCTTAAACTCTATTCCAAACCATGCCATGCAGTATACAATGTTGCCAACAAAAATCCATAAACAAATAGATCGTCTCCAAAGGAACTTTATTTGGGGAACCACTATAGAAAAAAAGAAACTGCATCTTATTAATTGGGACACTGTTACGACCCCAGTTGATAAAAGAGGCCTGGGCATCAAAACAGCTGCCTCAAAGAATAAGACACTCCTTGGAATCTTATCTTGGAGATTGCTTACCAACACAACGGCCCCTTAGGCCACATTAATTATCCAAAAATATGGTATAAATAGGTCAAAAAATAATTCCTTCATTTGGAAGAGTGTTCTAAAGGGATGGGACATTTGCCCAAAAGGAATTTTATGGCTCCCAGGAAGAAATTCAAATCTTAATATTTGGGAAACAAAATGGATTCCTTCCTGCCCTCCACTAAGAAACTGTATAGAGGGCCCACTAGGACCAACGGAAAAGTATTTCACTATTAAGGATATAATAGCTAATGGAACATGTTCTTTATCCAAACTATCTTTTGAATTCCCTCCTGCCATTCTTGATAAAATTAAGTCCATCCCCAAACCCCTGGGCAACTATGACACACCCCTTTGGAGTTTGAACAATAATGGATTGTTCTCAACAAGATCTTGTTACCAACTCTTAGTGGATGAAGATAATAAAGAAATAAGTCAGTTTAAGTGGATCTGGAAAATACACTATCCAAATACGTTAAAATTCTTCTTATGGCAATGCAACCATAATAGGCTCCCTTGTCGTTACTACCTAAAGCATATTGGCATCAACATAGATCCCATTTGTTCTGCATGCAAAAAACTTCTGGAGACTATTAGGCATATCTTTATGGAATGCCCTATAGTCACCAATCTATGGAACCTTCTAAAAATTAATACCTCGACCTTGGGAGATAACTGGTTGTTATCCTTAAAAAATCTTCAGAGCCATCCCAACAACCTTAAAGTTCCCTGGGACAATCTATTGACATTCATCCTATGGGGTATATGGATTAATAGGAATAGAAACAACATCAACAATAACAATTATCCTCCAAGATGGGCCAACATCATGAAGCTGGCATTGGAATACAACATTGTAAATACTCCTAGGCCTACTCCATCAGGGATTATGGTAATCCACATCAAATGGTACCCTCCTGAACAACACTGGTACAAGCTCAATACCGATGGAGATCTCTGTATGGAGAGAAACAAGTCTGGGCGGGGGTCAGAAACAACAAAGGGAAATGGATCGTAGGGTTTAAAAAAACAGACCATTCACTCTCTGCACTCCATGCAGAATTACAGGCGATTTGTGAGGGACTACAAATTGCAATGGATCAAAATCTTTTTCCACTGGAAATTGAAACAGATTCCACTGATGCAATTCTAGCCATTAATCAGGGCCATACTGCTTTATCTAATATTGTGACTTTTTGCAGATCATTGATGCTCCGTCTGAAGTCCCAACTACTAATGGGTCATAACTTTCGCCAAGGGAATCAAGTAGCACATCTGCTGGCTAAGGATGCGAGCAAGAAGGACCAGAAGAAGCTATCCACTACCTCAGCTATGCTACATGCAGCTCCTCCAGATTTTGTGCAACAGTAACTACTCAGGGGTGTAGCAGAAGTCTGCCTCTACAAGAAGTCATTAGACAAATCGGCTTGTAATAGGATAAAACCACTAGGAAATCTTAACATTACTGACTGTAGTCCACAAATGTGTGGTGATGTTCGCTCAGCTTGTATGAACATTAACTAGTTTTTATAGATATAATATATTCCTATTATCAAAACAAAAAAAAACAGGCCAAAGGTAAAATAACTGCATAGCTAATCCCATAGTTATTATGAATAACGACGAATCCAAAATTTAAACTTAATGCATACAGGTTTGAATTAGTTCCTTAAAAAATATGATTTCAAAATTTGATAACGAATATATTTTGTGGAACTACTATAAGAATACAAATTTTAAGTGCGTTTAGTGGTAAATACTTATTTTCATAGCTTCACTAATATTTTTAGATCAAATCAAGCAATTTAATCTTAGTAGTTTAAAATTAATGAGAGAATACATATATGTATATTAGAGAAACATATCTTGTGCTTATTAATTTGATGTAAATATTGACTACTAATTAAGTTTATCGAATTTTATATTATTATTGTTAGCTTTAAGTGGTGATAAGGTAAGTTAATTGTGGATGATGAATACTACCTAAATGAAGTCCATAACTTTGATGTTAACATAACAGGGAGATAGGGGTAAGAAACATATTCCGTATAATTCAATAGTTTTGGTTCAAATTTTATATTTATCTTAAGAAAATCATCTAATATTCATAAATTATTAATTTGAAATTTAATAACCCAAAAGAATTAAAATTTTGTACCCATAAATTAAACTTTAAATTTTGACTTAGCGGGTGAAAATCACCTACCTAGGTTAGCACCTAATGTTTCTAAAATTCACCACATAATAACACCGCTGCAGACATAGAGTGGGACTGATTTGATTGACAAGAACATATGGATGACAAATTCATTGTAAAGCAAGAAAACTAGATTCTTCATTTTGGGATCATTTCTACACCAATAAATATTGAAGAATTTATTTTCAATATTAAAAGAAAAACTGCAACTAGTAAACACTTTTCTTTTCTTTTTTGCATAGTTGTGATTTTAAACGGAACTGTTTTTTTCTTTTCAAAAGGTAGACGACATTTTGTTCTCGTTTAACCTTTTTACGCAATTATTTTTATTTGAATATTTAAAAGTTGAGGTTATGCAGTATTTGGCCGAACCTAGTAACTTTGGTTCGAACTTTATATTTGTCTTAAATTTTTTATTGAAGTATGCATAAATTATTAATTAAAACACAATGACTTAAAATAATTAGAATCCCGAACTTATAAAAATGAAATTGTTCTTTGTTCTTCTAGACATATCAGACACGGTTTGAAAA
Source organism: Nicotiana paniculata (assembly GCA_005239505.1). NCBI lineage: Eukaryota > Viridiplantae > Streptophyta > Magnoliopsida > Solanales > Solanaceae > Nicotiana > Nicotiana paniculata. The sequence continues at coordinate 7,667 of MDKI01259405.1, read as the reverse complement.
TTAGAGATGAGAACTAATTCTTGTATATATCCTGACATTAGATTGAGGAGTAAAATAGAATTCTTTATTAGACGTAGGAGAATTTCAATCTTGAATAAAAAGATCTAATGGGAATATAAATTTTGTTGTAATTGATGTTATATTTAAGATAGACAAGAAAATCGAATCACGAAATATTGACGTGCAATTTCAAAAATGACAGCGTTTAGTGGTGTACGCACGATATTAGGCAAACATTGTCGAGTTGTTGTTAAAATTTGGCTTATGTAGATTATACTCCTAATATTTCTTTTTATGTGGCAATATTTCTTTACTCATCCGATTTAAAAAGAATAACACATTTTTATATTTAAAAATAATATAAATTTAATGACATGTTCTTATCAAAGTGAATTATATTTTGTATCTGAAAAGTCGATTAATTTGTCTACGATTTATAATCAGGGCCGTTATAACAGTGTATGGGTAAGACAAGTGCCTTAGGTCCCCAATTTTGGGATCCCATTTTTTAGGAATAATATATTATAAAGTAAAGATTTGACTTATGTAAATATAGTAGAAAAATAATTTTCAATTTGATTTGATTCGGCACTATTTTTTTACTCTTCTGCCGAAGTAAATTCCAACGTTTCAATTTCATTTCACTCCTCATGTTTCAGATATGAGACATACCTTCTTCCTTCCTCTTTATTCGTACTCATCTTCTTTCTACTAGATTTCTTTCTTTCTCCAGCAAGCCAACAACTAGATATTTTGGAACAAACTTCTTGAATCAATCATTGAGTAATATTATTTTAATTTTTCAGTATTATTTTCATTTGTTATTTATTATTTCATTAAATTTACTCCATACATATTGTTTAATTTTTTTAATATAAATATGTCAACAAGAAAATATCCATCCGGTTATTCAAAATCCAAAAGAAAAGAAAAGTTGAAATTTAATAAAATCTCAAAAAGGAGCTATTGACAACTTTTTTACAAACAATGAAAAAACTAAATCGCAAAATGTAGGAGAACAAGTCACTAACTTAGTTGAGTCAGATGATATTAAAATCCAAATTGAAGAGGAAGAGGTTTATGAGAAGCTTTGACGAAGATTCTCGAGAAAATCAAGAACTAATAAATGAATTAAATAATGACATTCCTGAAAAATGAATTAAATAATGGCATTCCTAAAAATATATATCAATTGTAAAGGAATTATTAGAAAAAATCGATTATAAAAAAATTATTAACAACTTTGCATCTAAAAAAGCTAGAAGAATAGATTTTAAATAAAAATATATATTATAACGGTCTTATAAATACTTAGGCCCCATATTAAATTTTGGACTCAGGTTCCACATGCGCTTGAGCCGCCCTGTTTATAATTGTTTTCTATAGTTTTAAAAGTTCGTATTTTTATTTAAAGTAAATAATTTAATTCCGATCCATCTCACATAGTTTTTAAAGTCCGTTGGATCGACCCTCAAACATAGTTTTAAACGATTTCCTTTCCCTTTCAACTTTTCATTTTTCTTGGTCTCTCGCCCTCCTCTTTCATATGCCACCAAACATATTCAATTTTTTTTGTGGTTTCCACTGTCTTGGCAGCCGTATTGGATCCGATCGAATTCGGATTTGCGCCGAAACATTTCACACTGAGAGGTAAAACGCTTCTTAACAATGATAACTTTATACTCAAAGTTCAAACTCGAGACCTTTGGTTAAGTATGAAAGAGTACTTACTACTCTACGACAATCTTTGTTGGCTAATTGTAACAACTCAGCCCGCAAGTGATATTGTCCGTTTTGGACCTAGGCCCGCGACTTGAAAACGTGTTGCTAGGTCTAAGGCTTGTTAACTTATATACCCAACATTCATCTTGTGTTTTGCCGATGTGAGACTCTATCTAAAGTCTGGGTGTTACCTAATAATGTGATACAATATAATAACATTATCTTAAAGCTAAGTTGTTTTTTAATTTAATTCACAGAAAGGGTGAGTTGAATAAAAATAGAACTCGTTGAGGCCTAAAAAGACTTTTATCTTGGTCAAAACTTTATAAAGTAGAGTCATTTGTCACAGGAAGGAGTAGTGGAGATACAAAGAGGATGGAATGGACCATATATATATATATATATATATATATATATATATATATATATATATATATATATATATATATATATATATATATATATATATATATATATATATATATATATATATATGGGCCATATGATAGAAACATGAAGAATTAAAAAAGAAAGAGTGCATGTACGTACCTCAAAAGTTCATGCATGGTTTCTAATTTTGTCATAGGAAGGAGTAGTGGAAATAGGTCACATGACTGCATATTTGACCCATTTATTCTCCACATAGCCTCTCTACTACTACCAGCTGCAGTGACGGATCCAAGATTTGAACTCTATTGGTTCAATCTTCATAATATTTTAGTATTGAACTCATTGTATTTTTAAAATTATAGGTTCAGACTTACTATTCATAGTATTTTTTATGCATTTTTACATATAAATTTTCATTCCCCATAGAAAATACTTAGTTCAGATGAACGCAGTGACGAACCTCTACATTTGTCCCTGACAGTTGGCTCTATTTTTTACTCAAAAAAGAATTATTAACTATTGCTACAGAGGCGGAACCAAAATTTAAACTCTATGGGTTCAACTTTTACGGTATTTATTATTGAACCTACTATATTTTTAAAATTATAGATTCAGACTTACTATTTATTGTGTTTTTAGTGCATTTTTATATATAAATTTTTGTTCCCCGTCGAAAGTACTGAGTTCAAATGAACCCGGTAACGAACCTCTACATCTGTCCGACTGTTGGCTCTTCCGGAGCCGAATTTAAAGCGAGATCTCACTGCTTTTGACTCAAACTATGTATATGTAAAATAATTTGTTAATAAAATCACACTACGAGCTCATAGACTTTAAATCTTGAATTCGCCTTATCCTCAACACAGACAATGATCACATGTACAGATACAATTATGTAAACTGAGGAATGGGAGCACATGCAATGCACGTGACTGTGGTGATGGTGAGTTGAAAATTGGTTGATTTGGTCTGAAGAAAATATACCTGGATGGTCAACCATAACCAACAACCAATGTAGAGAATATTGTTAGATATTTTATGAGTAGGAATAAACAGAACATAAAATAATGAAGCCTGAATAAGAATGTTATCCAATAGGTACAGACCACACGGTACACGCCCCACATGCCTGAGCCAAGTTGCAGTCGGATCTAAAGCACAACGACGACTTATGGATTCACGAGAATTCAGTAACTTTTGACCAGACCCTACATATATATGTGCAGTGTCTAGAAGAAAAAATGAATAGTATTCTAGTTTATATGAAGGATTTTGAGCACAATATTCTATAATGTATGGAATCTACTATAGTCTAAGTGTCTGAATCCACATGTAACAACAGAAGCTAACAACATGCTAAAGAAAACTTTGAAGCATAATGCATTTAGGCATATCTATACTTGCATATCAATGCACTACTAAAGCTACATTTGAAATCAACCTTTAATTAGGACATCCTAAACAAAAAATTTCAAATGGTGATTAAAGAAAATTTTAAAGCATGAAAACTACTGCTCTACGACTTCGAAATGTAGCTATTCTCCGGCTATTTTATAGCATTGTAGTTATAGGGACGAAAGGGAGCCTTGGCGTAATTGGTAAAGTTGTTGCCATGTGACCAGGAGGTCATGGGTTCGAGCCGTGGAAACAGCCTCTTGCAGAAATGCTACCCGCGTACAATTGACCCTTGTGGTCTGACCCTTCCCCGGACCACGCGCATAGCGGGAGGTTAGTGCATCAGGCTGCCCTTTGTAGTTCATAGGGACATGTTACTCAGGTAATTAACAAGTTGTCAAGTTTGATCAAAACTGAATACGCTGCAACAAAATGCTGTAGAACTTAAAGGATTTACATAAAAAGAAAAGAAGACAAAAGTTTCTGTACCATTTTGACTTACAAGGTGTGTATGTAACATCAGTATGCTGGAACTTCTATGCTTTTCTATTTGTACATCTAGAGCATTGTACCTTGAAAAGGTTCCCTGCCTAATTATCGTCCATTGCAAGGCAGCGTTACTGTCACGACATTACTCTGCTTGCCCGCAGCAGGACCCTCTGAAGCTCATCAGCAAGTCCTGGTAAGAGCATTGGTTTACGGATAGTTCCATTCATTCCGATCTGCAGGCATCTTCCACTGACATCTTCATCAGCAGTTGCAGCTAAACCAATGATCAGAGGCCAGCTCCTACTACGATGCTTTCGTATCCTCATGGTAACTTCAAAGCCATCTAAATCTGGCAAGTGAAGATCCAAAAGTATAATTTGGAACGAGGATACAGCAGGGCCAACAGCACCGAGGCAGTCATATCCAGACGAAACAACAGAAACTATGCATCCTAGTTTCTCGAGCATCTTCCTCGTTACGCCTCTATTCACGTCATCATAGTCAGCTAATAGAACTTTGATACCGTGGAGAAGAGAACGTGTATGTGAAGGATCAGAGAATTCCCCATATTCAGGTATGCTTATAGGAATTGATGGCTGCTTTCGAAACCCAACAATAACAGCCATGCATTGATCAAAACCTTCTGGATTTAGGACTACGCAGATATCTCCTTGCATCAACTGTTTGCCATTTTCACATACGAGAATGAAGTTAGTTTAAAACACAAATGGCAAAAAGATATGAACGTCAGATTTACAAAAGCTGGCTACTTCCAATAGATTAATCTGTAATTAAATGTTGGAATATGAATAGACTTACATGAACCAACCTCCTGCAAACGGCAAAGCTCAAACTCTCCTCAACCTCGTTGTTGCAGTACATTCGAGTGCAGTGTGGTAATGTGGATGTTATGCCCTCTGCCTTAGATCGATTAATGCTAGCGAAAATTTCGAACCTGATATAGACATTGTCAGTAGATGAGTTTGATCTCCTTGTTTTCCAACTTATATCATTTTCACTTGCCGGGAGAACTCTGAAGATAAGATGCCCTCCATTGTTTCCTTTCAAAAGAGTTCCAACCATATGAAGTAAAACTTGAAACACTCTTCTTTCATCACCCATAACATGATTAGGCAAAGATTTGTCAACTTCAATGCCAATATTATAACCCCTATATGTACACAAACACTTGGCAAGACAAGCAGCTTCTCTTATCATGGAATGTAGCTGAAAATGCCGCATCTCCAATGGGAATTTTACATTGTTCTTTGTTGAAGTATCCACCAAATCATCCATCAAAGTGGACACGACATTGCTGGTCTTAATCATAGCATCCACAAGAAGCTGTTGATCGGTACTTAACTTCTCATCCTGCAACACGGAGAGCAGACCCGAAATTGAGTGCATCGGCCTTTTCAACCTATGGCTCATAACTGTTTGAAATGCATTTCTTGCTTGACTTGCCCTAAGAGCATCCTCTCTTGCTTGCTGCAGCGCTTGGTTCTGTTCCATCAATCTGTCTCTCATATGCTGAGATTCTTCAAGCACTGCAGCATGGGACAGAGCCACAGCAACCTGATCGGCTGCAGCTCTGACTATCTCAATTTCCTGGTTACTCCAAGACCTATCCTCTCCGCTAGGAAGAACCAAAACGAGGATTGCATAACATTGCGGGACAATCTCAGGCGTTCCACCTTTGAAATTTGAGACCTTCAGCATTGGCATCCTAATCGCTGCCACAGTTCCTGGCTCACAACTCCCTCCACTACTTGCAGCAGCAAGTGGGGAGCCCGAGTCAAGTATCTTTACAACATCACTCCCCTTGATCTCTTTTACATCTGGATCACTGGTTTGGATCAGCATATTATACATACTGGAAATATTCCTCCCTCTAAGCTCATGACTCAGATTCATCAGATTCATCTCAGTTCTGTTCTCATTAGGCATCCAAATAGCACAATTCTGCAAATTCAATATCTTTGATAGCTCAACCAAAGTTGTGTATAGTATTGTATGACGATCAAGTGATTTCCGGATCTCTTGTGTAAGCATCCGAACATGCATTCCAGCTTCCTTTTGCTTCTTTATTATTCCAACTTCTCGACCAAGATCCCGAGTCTTCTTTTTCAGCATAAATTCCCTTACCTTGACTTTAAGAAGCAAAGGGATAAGGGTGATAAGGGTTATAGCAGTGAGCATAGAGACGACTGCGGTAAGGAGTTTGGAAACAAGAAGGGCAAGCACAAGGTGAAATGTGTATTGGCCAAAATAAGTCAAGAAACTGAGGAAATGAGTTAATCCACAGAGTATAATGAATGCTCCGAATTGAAAGAGCACCCATTTGAAGGGAAAGTTAGAACAGCTGACAAAGTAAACTATCTCAATCGGAATGGAAAAATAGGCTACTGCAATAAAGAGATCACTGAGTCTTTGGCAAAATAAAATTCTCTCGACGCTCCAAAATACCTCATCGTCATCATCACAATTACACTCAATAAAACTACCATTAGCAATCGATAAGGAAACAAGAAACGATAAGATCAACAACCACGACGTTACTCTTTTCAACATTGCATCCAATAGACTTACTCTTGTTTACACTTTTCAACCCCAATGCTGCATAATGTACAATCATATACCTGATCAATCAAACCATATAAGGAAGAGACAACTTGTTAAGATTCAATAACTGAACCAAATACATAAGAACCCCACAAATTAAAAAATAGAAAAAAGAAAAGGGCTTCAACTTCAATATAAAATATCACAGATATATACACAAATGCATGCACCAACATCCATTTGCAATTAACATAATCTGGTTAATATCCAAAAAGAAGAGACTAAAAGGTGCCAAATACCAACTAGCCCCACAACTTAAAAGGCATCTATTTATTTCAAAATTTTGACTTTTTTCCTTTTATCAGTAAAGAGAATTTCAAAATTCTGACTTTCACAACACTAATATAATCACTCATTAATTACAGAGACTTAATTAAAGATAAAAAATTCAATACACAGCTGTAACAAAATGCTGAGCTAAATTTACCTGAAAAGTTAAAAAAACATATCTTTCTCAAAAGAAAACCAAAAACAAGTCAATCCAACACTAAGATCTTATCTTTCAGCCACATGCAAACCCAAATAAAAACCAATGCATTTTTCCAGCATTGATATCATCAAAAAAGAAAAGAAAAAAAAATAGTACGATACCTACAAAAACTCCAAATAGCTACATAAAAGAAGAACCAAAACCCAATGCAGCTGTTAGAAGAGGGAGAAAACTCCCCCACAAAAAAAAAAAAAAAAATCAATGATCCAGTTATAATAAAACCGGGTACCACATTATAAACCGGGTTCCATTTCATCACCAAACATTCAAAGAGAGAAAAAAGATTAGATTTTTACACCAAAATAAGATAAAAAGTAAAACTTCTCTGATTTTTTCAAGAATTTAGCGACCCTTTTGGTTTCTCTACCTGTTTTTCTTTCTTCTGTGCTGGAATACAAGTTTCAAGAACTGAAATTTCTCTTACGAAGAAGAAGAAGAAGAAAAAGCAAGAACAAGTCGAAGAAGTGTTGTTATATATATAGAGAGAAAGAGAGAGAAAGAGGGAGGGAGAGAGGGAGAGAGAAAGAGGGAGGGAGGGAGGGAGGGAGAGAGAGAGAGG
>ML324503.1:0-17778 GCA_005239505.1 Nicotiana paniculata | reverse complement strand
ATCTACTAAGTGTAAGATAAAAGTTTAAAACATCAATATTAGGCCTAAAAGGAATATTTCTACCAAAATAGTATAATATTTGGGTGTGGTCAAAAATTAGTTGTTCACACCATTGGAAACCAACACTCACCAAACAGATGATTGTGGATTTCATCTAGTGACATACATAAAGCATGCACAACTTTAGTTCACTTGAATTCCCCATTGAGCTAAGCCATCCATTATTAGCAATCTTTCATGGCATTGGAGCCACATGGTAAACACCGCTTTGGAATTTGCCTCATTGTGAAATAGCTGTATTATTCCACATTTGAAGATCAATCAGATTATAACCTCCTACTGATTTAGGTAGGCAGAACTCGTCCCGAGCTATCTATGTCCTTCTTGTAATTGTGTTGCTACCAGACCAAATATAGCTCCTACAATATTCCTCAACCAGCTTTATAACATTAGCTGACATGATAAACAATTGAACCCAATATGATTTGATGCCAAATAGCAAAGTTTGCACCAGCTGTACTCGACCAGCATAGGATAATTTTCTAACAATCCATGATGATATTCTTGCTACAATTTTCTCAATCAGTGGCGGCCACTGGAGTATCGNCCCCCCCCCCCCCCCCCGATATTTAAATGGTAGCTCACCTAATGAATAGTCTATACTTTGTAATATCCTCATTTGTTCTAGAATTGACACACCTCCAAAATAGATAGCACCTTTTTGTTAAGTTTTCCTGTAAGCCGGAGGTAGAGGAACTGCATGAAACATTGATGAAGTGCTTGTACAGATCCATTGTCACCCCTGGAAAATAACATCAAATCATCAGCAAAATTGAGATGTGTGTTGTTCAACTTGCCACATGTTGGATGATATTTATACTCATTTATCTACTTCAATCAATTGAGTTGCCAGCTCAAGTATTCCATGGAAATGGCTAATAGAACTTGTGACATCGGATCACCTTGCCGTAGCCCTTTTGCAGCATTAATAGGCTTTGTCAATTCACCATTAATCATTATAGAATAGCTCATTGTTGATACACATGTCTTCACCCGTTGGATGAACTTTGCTGGGAAGCCCAAATATTCCATAACCTGTTCCAAATACACTCATTCTATTGAGTCATATGCTTTCATCATGTGAACATTTTTAGCATACATCTGGGAGAGATATGCTTCTCGTTGTAAAATTTGGCAAGCTCATGAGCTAATATGATGTTATCTGCTATTCTTCTCCCAAGAATGAATCATGCTTGAGCTTCATAGATGATGTGTAGTATTATCTTTTGCAACCTAGTAGCCACAACCTTTGATATCAACTTATACAGCACAGTGCAGCAAGCAATGGGTCTAAAATCCTTGACTGTGACTAAATTAGAGATCTTAGGCAGCAAGGTGATAGTGGTGCAGTTAATGGCTGGATATATAATATATATGTGAAAGAATTTTTTGACTGCTCCACGGACTTCCTCTTTGATACTATGCATTGTATTCCTGGAGTTTTGTCACTTCCAATATCTTTCATACCTTCACATATCTCCTGGTCAATTACTTCTGTACACAAGTCTACTTGTTGCTTATGAGTAAGGTTTGGTCCATTCTTCATAACAAGCATGTTGACAGCAAGTAGCTTGTTTGCTCTAGACCCCATCAAATATTTGTAAAATTTCACTATATCTTCCTTAATAATTGTTGGCTCAGTAAGTGTAATGCCTATCAAAGCTTGAATCTCTGTGATCTGCTTCCTTTGCTTCCTCTTTTTTATCACTGCTGAGAAGAACTTATTGTTAGAATCACCCAACTTTCTCCAATTTTCTCTAGCCTTCTGTTGGAGAATACTTTCTTCTACGAGCGACCATGTATCCAATTTATGTAGCCATTCCTTCTCCTTGTCTAGTAGTGCATTAGAATAGTGAGTTTGCTTTTGGCTGTGGATTTGTTTGAGTGACATCCTAGCTTATCCAATCCTTTCTGTCACCCCTTTGAACTCTGTTGCATTTAAGTGTTTGAATTGAACTTTGAGATCCTTGAGCTTGAACCAGATGTTCTCCATTGCATCACGTGCTTTGTGCTTCCTTCACCTTACAGTTACTAATGATTGAAATTCCGTATGACTTGCTTAAACATTTAAAAACCTAAAAGGATATTTTATCTGAGTCACATGATTCCTAATTGCAATTGTATAGGATTACGATCTAATATGTAATACTCTCCATAATCTGTGACTAAATGGCCATAGTTCATCATCCATACATCATTACCCAAGATTCTATATATGTGACTACATACTCTGGCATCACCTTGTTTCCTCTTAGTCCAGGTTAAGTAGGCCCCTCGCCAAGGAATTTCGGTGAGACAAATGTTGTGACAACATTCTAAAAAATCTTTCACCTCAGAGGTATTCACAGGCACTTTGGATAATCTGTCTTGAGGAGTGAGTAAAGCATTAACATCTCCTTCTATCATCCATGGCTCTGTGATTGTTTGTACTAATTTTTGTAGTTGTTGTCACAGACATTTCCTCTGTTCCACTACATTCTGCCTATATAACACTTTGATATAGCAACATAGCCCATTGAGTTTCCTAGTTACTTGGTGATGTAACTTGGCAATGTATAAATTGGTCTTGCTTTTCAATAGGCTACACGACATATGTTTGATCATCTCACACAATCCACACCCTACCATTCACTACATGTTCAAAATTAGGAATCATATTCCATCCGGGGGCAATTATATTTACCACTATGTCTGCTTTATGTTCTTTCACTTTGTTTCTACCGGACCAACTAGCTTTATATATTTCTCTTTTAAAAGCTGCTTTATTTCTTTTTGCTTGTATCGATTATTCAATCCCCTAATGCTCTAAATCAACCAAGTCATTGTAGTGGTGTACCACCTCCTCCTCTATCAAGAGGCATAGAGTTCTCAACTATGTCATTTTCCCTTTGTAAAGCCTGAAAACGATTGTGTGTTGGCACTAAGGCTGCTTCTTGCACAGTTTTTCTACTGCTTCTCAGAGCTGGCCACTCTGCATTCAGCATTTGGATTGGGCCTTCCACTTCTTTTCCTTTCTCTTTATAAGATATTGTTGTTTGCAGAAATGCACCACTGCGTGATGTTACACTATCCTTGTGGACTGGTGCCTTGACTAAGTCATTGGTCTGCACTCATTGGCATGTTGCGATGGCTCTTTTAACTTACCATGTAGTGACTTTCCCTTGCCTTCTTCTTCTTCTAGGTTGTTCCATTTTGCTTTCTTGCTTGGCCACCTCACAATCATGTCCAATCTACTAACACTCAGCACAGTACTGAGTTGTCCACTCATAAAGAACTTGTTGTTGGAAAGTTCTCCCAGATGGATCATGAAGGTTTAGCTTAGGTGGAAGTTTTTTGGTGACATTTGTCTCCACCAAAATTCGTGCAAAGAAAATGTGCATCTGCTTGTTGTGCATTCATCAGAAAAGAGTGATTTTCTTATGGCGCTAGCCATTTTGCTTAGTGATTTGTATCCCCAACAGTCCATAAGGGAATTTCAGTTAAAAATTCTGCAGTGAGATCAAATTCAGGAGACCGTTGCTTCAAAATCATTGGACGACCATTAAATGTGTATGGTCCTCCATAAAAAATGTCCTTCAAATCATCAATTGATTGAAACTTGGCTATGTAATAGCCTTCCTCGTGCAAAAATAGTTCTGGCGCAGATGCTCGACTCCAATTTTGGCCTATATATCTCTACATGAACTTGCAACCAGGTGTATCCCCAATTACATTGACAAATAGGGCACATTGCCACCTGTTATTTTGAGCATCAACTTCCTGTTTATCCAATCTTATAACAATATTGCCATCAATAATATCCAGTGTAATATAGGAAAGGACCATACCATTTTCCGAAGATCTGTTCCCTACAAACAAATTCAACCATGGTTTTTCCTGCTGTTGAGATTCCACTGACACCGGTTATTGTTTATTTGGTTCCTCCACAAGCACTATGCCATTCGTCTTTTGTTCATGTACTATTATTGTTTCATTGGATTTTGACTCTTATTCAATCTCTGCTCCTTTGCTCGCTAGTGTTCCTTTACAGGATGAAGGAGCTACTTCCATCTGAATGGCACTTAGATTTAGCCACTTCGAATGTTCTGCTATGTACTTTGTGATCCCAATTTCAGTGAGCTAGGTTGAAATTGACTACCAATTGGTGTTACTACTTGCTGAGAGTTTCCTCTAGTTAGGGTATTTTCTATTACCGTTGCACTTACTGCACTTCCGACCGTCACAAGTAGGTCTCATTTTGGTCGGCCTCGCTTTCTCGCCATGGATGATCTCAGATGGAGTACGTTAGCATAATGTGCGCCAAGATCATAGAGAGAGAAATCCCTCCGGTTTGTCCTCTTTTATTTTCATAAATCAATCAGTTTAAGAGCTTTGTATGGGGTAAAATATGTTCATATTTACTGATCGCATGAGAAAGTGACACGTGGAGCCAAAGTGTCACGATCTGAAATTCCCACCATCGGGACCGTGATGGCGCCTAACACTTCACTTGCTAGGCAAGCCAACGTTAGAGAATCATTTAGCCAATTTTTATACATTTCAGAAAATAAGGTCAAATAAGCTGAAGCAAAATAAAATGAGTACAGAATAATATAAATGTCATAATATCTGCTACATTTAGGATCTGGAGTCATAACTCACGAGCTACTACGATTTACTACAAACAGAGTCCGAAAAGAAATATACTGTTATGAAAGAAAAGAAACAGTAGTAAAGTGACTAGAAGAGACTTTAGGGTCTACGGACGCCGGCAGATCTACCTTGGGACTCCTATCGAATGAGTCCAGCTGCTAACCTCCCGATCAGCTCGGGTCGGCACTAAAATTTGCACAAGAAGTGCAGAGTGTAGTATGAGTACAACTGACTCCATGTACTCTGTAAGTGTCAATCCTAACCTCGACGAATTAGTGACGAGGCTAAGGCGGGTCACTCACAACACAACATGTATGTAGTATAAATAATACAGATAGAAAAGAAAATACAGGACGAAGTAAAGAAGTCAATTGAAATGATAGCTACAGCTTCAGGAATAAGTCAGCAACGTTCAGAATTTACCAATCCTTAAGTACAAAAATGAAATACCATAAGACTATCACAGCTCAAAGGAATCTAAACACACAGGTTGTTACGGCGCGCAACCCGATCCCACCATACGTCACATAATTCTCCTTTATTCCTCATAATATATATATATATAAGTGTTGCAGCACGCAACACGATCCCACCATATCACAATATCATAATCATAGTTCACTCTTATTCCACCAAAATATTCCACTCTTATTACACCTGTTGCGGCGTGCAACACGTTCCCACCGTACAGTATAGATTCACCCTTATTCCACCTCGTCATATCACCCTTATTTCACCTGTTGCGGCGTGCAACTCAATCCCACCATATCAATATCAAGTACTATGTATGCACAGTAAACTCATGATTCAAATCACAGAAACCCTTTACAATTCCTAAACACCAAACTGAAACAAATAGGAAACCTTGTATAATATGAAAATCTGCATAAGTAATACTACACAGCGAGACCAATGCGGATTTTACAACTAGAAGGTACAAACACACCAAGTTGAGAAAATAGCAAGAGATCATGAAGCTATTGAAAGATCTGATATCACGAACAGGATGAAACAATGACTAACTGGTAGCAAGTAGGCATGGGAACACATTTCGAGCATATAACAACTAAGACAGGGAAAGAGATAATATAAAAAGAATGGGGAAACAAGGAAAACGGATAATTCGGCGGCGCATAAGCACACGTTACCTCACATATACGCCGCTCACATGAAATTCACATAGCAAAAAGTCTGAGGGTTCCTAATTCCCTCAAGTCAAGGTTAGACACAACACTTACCTCGCTCCCAAGAACACTCACTATTCAATCATAGATTTCCCTCTCAAACAAGCCTCCGAACCAATATAATCTAGCAAATTACCAACCAAACGATTCAAATTAAGCCTTAGGAAGTACCCACGATTGTAAAGAATTCAATTTAGGTCATTTTTGGAAAAGTCAAAAAAAGTCAACCCCTCGGCTCGCTTGGTCCAATCCCGAAGTTCGGACCAAAATCCGATTACCCATTCACCCCCGAGCCCGATTATGTAATTTGTTTTGGAATCTGACCTCAATTTGAGGTCTAAATCCCCAATTTACCAAATCCCTAATTTCTACCCACAAACCCCCCAATTCCACCATGAAAACACCATATTTTAGGTCAAAAACTTGTGAAATGTAATGAAAGATTGAAAGGATATAGGTTAAAATCACTTACCGATGATTCGGGGAAGAAAGAGTCTTGGAAAAATCGCCTCTAGGGATCTAGGTTTTGAAAATGTGAAAAATGAACCAAAAATCCCTTCTAAGTCATGTTTTGTTCAGCTGCAGATGTCGTATTTGCGAAGACTCTCACACCTCTGCAATCATCGTAGTTGCGATGAAAAGTCCGCAAATTCGAACATTGACTTGATCGCAAATGCGACCCAATGATCGCAAATGCGAAGAGTCCCCTTCCCCAGTTAATTGCCACAAGAATGAAATGTGGTGACTTAGTCAGCCTATCCAGTGGCGAAGCCAGAAATATACTAAAGGGTGTTCAAACTTGAAATAAGTGAAAAAAATTCTCCGAGAAAGGGTTTTCAATATATGTTATATACCTTTAAAATCTAATACTTTACCTATATACACAGTGTAATTTTCCGACGAAGGGTAGTCAATTGACCACCCTTCATTCCAAGTAGCTTTGCCCATGATCCTATCCACAATGACCCAAATTGCGTCGAACTTCCTCTGAGTCCGTGGGAGTCTAACAACGAAATCTATAGTGATACGCTCCCACTTCCACTCAAGTATATCTATCTTCTAAAGCAAACCAATAATGCTGTCGCAAGTCCTAACACATCTTGGCGGCGCACGGATGAATAGAATACGGGAAATGTGGGCCTCTTCAAGAATCAACTCACGAAGTCCATCCACATTAGGCACACAAACACGACCCTGAATCGTCAAGACTTTGTCATCTCCAACAGTAACCTTCTTAGCATCACCGTGCCGCACTGTGTCTCTAAGGACCAACAAGTGAGGGTCGTCATATTTTCGATCTCTGATGCGCTCAAACAAAGAAGACGGATCGATTGTACAAGCTAGAACACAGCTGGGCTCTAAAATATCCAACCTCACAAACTGGTTGGCTAAAGTCTGAACATTTGATGCAAGCGGCCTCTCACCGACTGGAATGAACACAAGGATGCCCATACTCGTTGTCTTCCTACTCAAGGTGTCGTCCACCACATTGGCCTTCCCGAGATGATACAAGATGGTGATATCATAGTCTTTCAATAGCTCCAACCACCTCCTCTGCTTCAAATTGAGATCCTTTTTCTTGAACAAATACTGAAGGCTCCGATGATCCGTGAAAACCTCACACGATACGCCGTAAAGATAGTGCCTCCAAATCTTTAGTGCATGAAAAATGGGTGCCAAATCTAAGTCATGGACGGGGTAATTCTTCTCGTGAACATTCAACTGTTGTGATGCATATGCAATCACCCTACCATCCTGCATCAATACCATGCCGATCCCAACACGGGATGTGTCACAATATAATGTATATGATCCTGAACCTATAAGCATCACCAACACCGACGTTGTAGTCAAAGCAGTCTTGAGCTTCTGAAAACTCATCTCACACTCGTCTGACCATCTAAACAGGGCACCCTTCTGGGTCAACCTGGTCAACGGGGCTGCTATAGATGAAAACCCCTCCATAAAACGACAGTAATAGCCCACCAAACTCAAGAAACTCCTGATCTCCGTGGCTGAAGCGGGTCTAGGTCAGTTCTGAACTGCCTCAATATTCTTAGGATCTACATGAATGCCTTTACTGATACAACGTGCCCCAAGAAAGCGACTGAATCCAACCAAAACTCGCACTTTGAAAACTTAGCATATAGTTGGTTGGCTCTCAGAGTCTGAAGTACAATCCTAAGATGTTGTTCATGCTCCTCTCGACTGCGGGAGTAGATCAAGATATCCTCAATAAACACAATCACAAAGGAGTCCAAATAAGGCTTGAACACTCGGTTCATTAAATCCATAAATATTGTTGGGGCATTTGTCAACCAAAAAGACATCACTAGAAACTCATAAATGCTTGTACCGAGTCTGAAAAGCTATCTTAGGGACATCGGATGCCCTAATCCTCAACTAATGGTAGCCAGATCTCAAATCAATCTTCGAAAACACCTTGGCACCCTGAAGTTGATCAAATAAATCATCAATCCTCGGCAATGGATACTTGTTCTTGATGGTGAATTTGTTCAACTGCTGATAATCTATGCACATCCTTATCGATCCATCCTTCTTCTTCACGAACAACACAGGTGCACTCCAGGGTGAGACACTAGGTCTAATGAAGCCCTTATCAATCAAATCTTGTAACTGTTCCTTCAATTTCAACTCTAGCGGGGCCTTACGGTATGGCGGAATGGAAGTGGGTTGAGTGCCCTGATACAAAAATCAATATCTTTGTTGGGTGTCATCCCCAACAAGTCTACAGGAAACACCTCTGGAAACTCACGAACAATTGGTACTGAATCCATGGAAGGAACCTCCGCATTAGAATCGCGAACATAAGCCAAATAAGCTAGACACCCCTTCTCGACCATACGTCGAGCCTTCATATAAGAGATAACCCTGCTGGTAGAATGGCCAGGAGTCCCCTCCACTCTAATCGAGGCAACCCTCACAAGGCTAAGGTCACCGTCTTAGTGTGACAGTCCAATATAGCGTGATAAGGTGACAGCCAATCCATACCCAAGATAATATCAAAATCAACCATATCGAGAAGTAGAAGATCTACACCAGTCTCAAGACTCCCAATGGTGACTAACATGAACGATAAACACGGTCTACAACAATAGCATCCCCCACCGGTGTGGACACATACACTGGAGCACTCAAATAATCATGAGACACAAACAAATATGAAGCAAAATAGGATGACACATAGAAGTAAGTAGAAACCGGATCAAATAGAACTGAAGTATCTCTACTACAAACTTAAATAGTACATGTGATAACAGCGTCAGATGGCTCAGCCTCAGTCCTGGCTGGAAAAGCATAACATCCCCCCCTACCCTGAACTACGTCTATGGGACATCCTCTAGCTGGGTGGCCTTCACCTCTAACGGCCTGACCTCCACATCTAATAGTTTGGCATCTACCTCTAGCTGCCTAACCCCTGTCTCTGGCTGGCTGAGCAGGCGGTGCAGAAACTGGTGTCCGGACCATGGCACGAGAATCTTGATGTTGTGGTGTGATGCCCAATAATCTCGGACAGGTTCTCCTGATATGCCCATAACCACCACACTCGAAACATCCATCCTGGTACTGTGGCTGCGGAAACTGAGACAAACCCGAACGGGCCGGTTGACCAGGGTAATAACTCTGAATAGGAGGTGCACTGATAGGAGTTGATGGTGCACTGTAGGCTGGCTGTCCAAAATGAGGCACATAAGGACCATGACTCTCTGAAGCACTGTGGGATGTCTAAAGCGCTGAATGAAACGGCCTGGGAGGATGGACTCTAGCAAAAGTACCCTTGCTTCCATATGAGGCACCGCTGAACCCACCAAAATGACGAGGTCTCTTGTCAGACCCTTGACCTCCTTGAGCAAGAACCATCTCGAATCACCTGGTGACAATGACAGTCGCCTGAAAAGAAA
The DNA here is from genome assembly GCA_005239505.1 of Nicotiana paniculata. Classification (NCBI taxonomy): domain Eukaryota; kingdom Viridiplantae; phylum Streptophyta; class Magnoliopsida; order Solanales; family Solanaceae; genus Nicotiana; species Nicotiana paniculata. Next base: position 7,979 of record ML324503.1, on the reverse strand, counting down.
TCCCACTCCATGTCTTCTTAGACATCTGCAATTTGATAGGCTGAGCAAGTCCCTCAATAAACCTCCTTACCCTCTCTCTCTCTCTCGGTAGGAAGTAAAATAAGAGCATGACGGGCCAAATCCACAAAACGGTTCTCATATTGAGTAACAGTCATACTGCCCTGCTGGAGGCACTCGAACTGACGGCGATGCTCCTCTCTCTATGTGATAGGGAGAAACTTCTCTAGGAAGAGCTGAAAGAACTGGTACCAAGTAAGTAGGCAACCCAACTGGTCTGGTCAACAAATAATTTCTCCACCATTTCTTGGTGGAACCAGTCATCTGAAATGCAGCAAAATCGACTCCATTGGTCTCCACTATACCCATGTTCCGTAGCACCTCATGACAGTTGTCAAGATACTCCTAGGGATCCTCTGAAGAAGCACCACTGGAGTGAACTGGGAAGAGCTTGGTAAACCTGCCCAATCTCCATAAAGCCTCAGAAGGCATAGCTGGCCCATCATCGGCCGGTGTCGTAACAACCGGCTGAACTACTCCAACTGGATGAGTTGCTGGAGTCTGATACTGGGGAGCCATCTGCTCCGGAGTGTGAGTAGCAGGAGTCTGTGCTCCTCCTCCATCCTGAGAGACGGCTGGTGCCATGGAGAATGCGCCAGTCTGGGCCACACTCTCCATAAGGCCCATAAAACGGACCAAAGCGTCCTGAAGCATTAGGGTGGCAATGAACCCTACGGAACCTAAGTTGGCCCGACCGGAACAATCTGGGCTGGAACCTTCTCGTCAAACTCTACTTGAGGCTCCATTGCTGGGGCTGCTGCTCGGACTCTAGGTTGAGCCCTGCCTCGGCCTCTGGCACGGCCTCGACCTCTGCCCCTTGTAGGAGCTGCCGTTGGAGGCTCTGGCTGCTTCTTAGCTTAAGATACGGTACATGTTGTCCCCATCTGCGAGAGAATAAGAGTAGAAGAGTTCAATTAGCATTGAGAGAACAAAATCGCACGACAAAGGATAATAGAAGTAAAATTTGTTCCTAAACTTCATAGCCTCTGGAGATACGTACAGACATCTCTGTACCGATCCTCCAGACTCTACTAAGCCTGCTCGTGAATTGTGAGACCTAGGCAACCTAGTGCTCTGATACAAACTTATGACGACCCGGAATTCCCACCGTCGGGGTCGTGATCGCGCCTAACACTTCACTTGCTAGGCAAGCCAACGTTAGAGAATCATTTAGCCAATTTTTATAAATTTCAGAAAATAAGGTCAAATAAGCTGAAGCGAAATAAAACGAGAGCAAAATAATATAAATACCATAATATTTGCTAAAATTAGGATCTGGAGTCATAACTCACGAGCTACTACGATTTACTACAAATAGAGTCTGAAAAGAAATAAATTATTCTGAAAGAAAAAAAATAGTAAAGTAAAGTGACTAGAACAGACTTCAGGGTCTGCGGACGCCAGCAGATCTACCTTGGGTCTCTTGTCGAATGAGTCCAGCTGCTAACCTCACGCTCAGCTCGGGCCGGCACCAAAATCTGCACAAGAAGTGCAGAGTGTAGTATGAGTACAAACCGACCCCATGTACTTTGTAAGTGCCGAGCCTAAACTCGACGAAGTAGGATGAGGCTAAGGCGGGTCACTCACACTACAACATGTACGCAGTATAAATAATATAGACAGAAAAGGAAATGCAGAACGAAGTAAAGCAGTCAATTGAAGCGATAGCTACAACTTCAGGAATAAGTCAGCGACATTCAGAATTTACCAATCCTTAAATACAAAAATGAGATACCGTAAAACTAACACAGCTTAAAGGAATATAGGTTGTTGCGGCGCGCAACCCGATGCCACCGTACGTCACATAACTCTCCCTTATTCCTCATAACAACATGAACAACAATGAATATATATATATATAAGTGTTGTGGTGCACAACCCGATCCCACCATACACCTGTTGCGGCGTGCAACCCGTTCCCACCGTACAGTATAGATTCACCCTTATTCCACCTCATCATATCACCCTTATTTCACCTATTGCAGCGTGTAACCCGATCCCACCATAACAATATCAAGTACTCAGTATGCACAGTAAACTCATTATTCAAATCACAGAAACCCTTTTTAATTCCTAAACACCAAACTAAAAAAAATATGAAACCTTGTACACTATGAAAATCTGCATAAATAATACTACACAGCGAGACCAATCCAGAATTTACAACTAGAAGGTACAAAAAGACCAAGTTGAGCAAATAGTAGGAGATCATAAAGCTATGGAAAGATCTAATATCACCAACACGAGGAAACAATGACTAACAGGTAGCAAGTAGGAATGGTAACACATTTAGAGCATATAACAACTAAGATAAGGAAAGAGATAATTTAAGAAGAACGGGGAAACAAGGAAAACAGATAATTCGGCAGCGCATAAGCACTCGGCACCTCATATATACGCCGCTCACATGAAATTCACATAGCAAATAGTCCACGGGTTGTTAATTCCCTCAAGTCAAGGTTAGACACAACACTTACCTCGCTCCAAAGACCACTCAATGTTCAATCACAGCTTTGCCTATCAAACAAGCTTCTGAACCAATAGAATCTAGAAAATTACCAACCACACTATTCAAATTAAGCCTTAGAAACTACCCACGATTGCAAAGAATTCATTTAGGTCATTTTTTAAAAAGTCAACAAAAGTCAACTCTCTAGGCATTCTTGGTCCAATCCTGAAGTTCGGACCAAAATCTGATTACCCATTCACCCCTAAGCCCGATAATGTAATTTATTTTGGAATAGAAACCTCAATTTGAGGTCTAAATCCCCAATTTATTAAATCCCTAATTTCTACTTAAAACCCCTAATTCCACCATGAAAACACTAGATTTTAGGTTAAAAACTTGTGAAATGTAATGAAAGATCGAAAGAATATAGGTTAGAATCACTTACCAATGATTTGGGAAGAAAGAGTCTTGGAAAAATCGTCTCTAGGGATGTAGCTTTTGAAAATTTGAAGAATGAACCAAAAATTCCGTCTAAGTCATGTTTTGTCCAGCTGCAGATGTCGCATTTGTGACCTGGGGTTCGCAAATGCGAGCCTTGCAAATGCGAGCCTTGCAAATGCGAGAAATCCATCGCATTTGCGAGGACTCTCACACCTCTGCAATCATCGCATTTGCAATGGGAAGTCCACAAATGCGAACGCTGACTTGATCGCAAATGCGAAGAATCCCCCTCCCCAGTTCCCATCGCAAATGTGAACGCTGGCCTTCCCGTAAATGTGACCTCTTGATCGCAAATGCGAACTTATACTGACCCAGATACACTTTGCAAATGCAAAGAAATGGCTCGCAAATGCGAGCCTGTCAGAAATTAGGAATGTTCGCAAATGCGAACACTGGTCTCGCAAATGCGGGATCAGAGGCCAGTTACCAGAAATTGCAGACACCGGCTGAGTTCTAAGTCCAAATTCACTCTGTAGTCTATCTAAAACTCACCCGAGCCCTCGGGGCTCTAAACTAACTATGCGCACAAGTCTAAAAACATCATACGAACTTACTCGCACAATCAGTCGCATATATAACACCTAAAACTATGAATTGAACACCAAATCAAATTAAATTTTCAAGAAAATTTTGAAACTTCTATTTTCACAATCGGACGTCCGAATCACGTCAAACCAACTCTGCTTCTCACGAAATTTGACAGACAAGTCATAAATGTACTATTGGACCTATACCGGTTCCGGAAAAAAAATACGGGCCCGATATCCAAAAGTCAAACATTGGTCAACCATTTTTAATTCATTAAGCCTTAAATTTTTAAATTTCTATAAAAATGCGATAACTCGGGCTACAAATTACGATATGGATCCACTGGGACCGTCAAAATATGAATCCGGGTCCATTTTCTCAAAACATTGACCGAAGTCAACCCAAGTGGATTTCAAGGCAAAATTTCATATTTTTCTCAATTTTTAACATAAAAGCTTTCTTAAAAGACGCCAGACTGTGCACGCAACTCGAGGAAGGCTAAAACAAGATTTTTAAGGCTTCGGAGATCACAGAATTAAGTTTTAAAACATAAGATGATCTATCGGGTCATCACACGAAGACAGAACGCACTCGGACCCGGAGGCAATGATCTCGCTTATCATCGGAGAGAATGATATTCATAAAGGCAAAATAAATGTTTGTCACCCGGTAGCATTTAAAAAAGAATATTTTATAGCATTAAGGGGTCGTGGTAGGAAGTATTAGAAAAATAATGCAAGCATTAGCTCTATGCATTACTAATACCTTGCTTGGTACATTTTTTCAACCTGTGTATTACTAATACTTGTATTAGTTATACATCATACTTGACATTATCCTATGCATAAGTAATGCATAGAAAACCATGACATTAGTAATACCAAGGTTATTAATGCATGCATTAGCATGGTTAAAGACAAAATTATCGTGAAAGTCCCTTAAAGCTAGAGAATATGGAGGGCATTTTTGTAAATAACTATTTTTTTTAAAAATTATGCAATGCATTATAGTTTTAATACACCACACCAAACAGTAGATAAGAAATAATATATGCATAACTAATGCTTGTATTACTAACTCATGCATTGTTAATCCATGTATTACTAATACACTTTATTTTGCACTATTCTTATACGCCCTACCAAACGACCCCTAAGTGCATGGTCCGTTACAAAGAATATGGCATTCACTGCTCACCATTACACATTCTTCAATGGCCCTCATAATTGTCATTTCAGAGGAGCTTAATCCTAGGACCTTGTTCCCTATGTGTAACTATAAATAGTGAGCTCTATTATCATTGTAAAGGACACGAACTTTCTGACAAACATATGTTACACTTTATTCAAAGCTCAATATAATTTTATCTTCTTGCTCATTTATATCGTTATTACTGCCCCCGGAAGCCCTGCTCCCGGAATTACGTTTTCTGCTGTTTTATTTCCATCTCAAGGCTAAGTCTTACATTTTTGTCTAATTCATATATTATTGTAAGATCAAATCGATTCACTTATCTATATATCACGTATAAATTCAATTGTACCGTTTGATAGATACACGGGCTCGTCTATAAAGTAAGGGTGGCTAATGGGTAGGGCCCGGGCCAAACGGGCCAAGTGGGTCGGGCTAAGCGGGTCGGGGCTATGCGGGCCTGGGTTATGCGGGCCCGAGCTAAACAGTCCCGGGCCAAACGGGCTATATGTGTGGAACCGGCCCCCTACGGGCCTAAGCCCACATGGGCCCGGGCTAAGAGGACCGGGCTCGCGGGCCAAACGGGCCTAAACGGGTCCTGGCTATTTTTTTTATAATTTTTTTTTATGTAAGGCAATTTCTTGTAAATCTTGTATAAGTGTATTATAAGTGTTATTCTAGAGTTACGAAATTTTTGTTATGTAATTATATTATATTATCTAAGATAATTTATTGTAAATTATATTATATAACTATTAGATATGTATTGTAATTCAAGTGTAAACACAAATATTAAAGAAATGCCTTATAAATTTTATTAATAACGACATTTAAAAAAATGGCAATATCTTTCTTAGTCTTCCTCCCCCCAATGGAATGAGCACAGCTAAGGTACTAATACCACCATTAAAAGGGAGAAAAACTAATCAAGATGTGCCAAAATATAAGTTACATATTAATCTACATAGTATCCCTAACAAATTTCATAAATCCTTCAAGGTTGGGAGGAACTTCCGTTGGTGGTGGCGGAAAAGAAGCTTGTTCATCACCACTTCCGGGCGAAGCATTAGAAACATCCTCCGCAAGTTCCGCTAGCATTTCTTCATAAGCTTCGTCTATATCCGGTTGTGATTCAGCAAGTCTAAAATTTCTTCTTTCCGAACGGATCCAATCTCTGAAGAGTACTGATTTTTCCAAGCTCTCCCTCATAGACGCTCTATGATCACCGATTTGAAGTCTCGCTTGACTGAAAGCGCTCTCCGATGCCACTTTTGAAGCTTGAATACTTAAAATATCTCGAGTCATCCTTGAAAAAACCGGAAAGTGTTTTTCTTTGTCTTTCCACCATTCCAAAACATTGAAGGTGCGTATGGATTCTCTGATTCAAGTCCCTGCGACAAATAAACTTGAAGCTCATTTAGTTGTGAACTATCACCAATATTATCACCTTGAGAACCCCTAAACCCCGTCCAAGAACTAAGTGATTTTAGCCCCGCAGATGTTTTAGGAACCTGCGAGCTAGACGAGGTAGGAGTTGGAATATTTGGTCTAGCATGATCTAATGCTACTTGATAAGCATTACAAATTGTTTAAGCATTTATTTTAATTGACTCTTTTTCATCTTTAAGTGTACCATATTCCTCAACTGAAAGAGGTAAAGCATTATAAATTTGACTATACCAATAGTGAGGACCTCCTAATTTTATGGTAGGGTTTAACATGGCTGCAATACCATAAATAGGGGGTATCTTTTAAACTTAATTTTCATATCATCAATAGCATTTTGGTAAACTACCCCACCCTCTGAAAATTGAGTAAATAATTCTGCAAGTGCTGAAATATAAACTAAACAGTTAGAAATAGTAGTATAATATTGCCCAGACAATTCATTTGTAGCAACATGAAAATGTTCTAAAAAATCTAGAAGAATTTTAGCATTAGCCCAATCTTGATTTGTAAGGTGACCATCATCATCATCATTATCATCATCACTAAGACGAGCATTATACGTTGCCATTATTGGGTTTCTATATTCATATGCAATAACTAAACTTTCATACAAGTAATTTCACATAGTCGGACAAGGTTTAGGAACCTTTCTTTCTCTAAGGCCAAATTCATCACATTTTTTATAATATTCTCTAACTCTACTTCTACGGTTTGAATAAAAAAGATGATGAAGAGCGAATTTAACCTATAAAATTTCAGCATTTAAAGTTTTCAAACCATCACCGACGATTAAATGGTAAATATGACAAATACATCTAACATGAAAAATATTACTAAATGCAGGACTTAGTGTAGTTGTAAGATAGCCCATAGCATTAGTGTTATTAGAAGCATTATCCATTGAAACTACCATTATTTTATCTTTAATGTAAAAATATCTACAAATATCATGAATTGTCTTAACAATAAACTTACATGTGTGACTTGAAGTAATTATTCTATAAGCAATAATACGCTTTTGCATTATCTATTCCTCATCAACCCAATGAGTGATAACAGTTAAATAATCACAGTCATTACCACTCTTACCAATATCAGTTGTAATAGAAATGCGATTACCAATATGAGTAAATAAATAGCGCAAATATTGTTCATATTCATGTTTATCACACTTTACGGTTGTATTTACGGTTGTGCGAGGCCATCCTTTATAAGTAGGATTAAAAATTCTTCTAATATAATGGACAAAGTGAGGGTTAGAGGGAAAACTATATGGTAAGCACATAACAGTAACCATTTTGACAATTCTTCACGATCTTTATTTGGATTGTAATATAAAATGTCACCGGTAACAGTGTTAATTCCCGGTTGAACTAGATTTGACCCGGTACTAGGGTTAACCTGAGTACCTACACTTGTCCCCTCTTGCTGAGCTTTCATTTGTTGAAATCTAATTTTAGCATCAGGGTGTTTCAATATGTGTCTACTCAAACTACCCGTACCGCCACGGTGGTCATTAAATTTATGAGACATCAACAACCCACAAGTTTTACACTTAGCCTTATTTTGGTCTCTTAGTTGAGTAAAAAAAATGCCAAAAAAGAGATGTTTCGGCCCGTTTAGCACGTTGTCTATTAAAAGTAGGGTTACTACATGAGGGTTAGCCGGGGCATCATTTGGATTATTGTCAGTTTGGTTAACAAGAGGACTAGTAGGTGTATCATCTAAATCGGGTTGAGTTTCATTTTCCTCATCATTTTCATCGATAGTTGGATTACCATAAAGAGCATTCATATATTCATCA
>ML324502.1:0-130862 GCA_005239505.1 Nicotiana paniculata | reverse complement strand
CTAGTCTGATGGATTTTTCTCCCAATAAAAATCTTAGTCTGATGAATCTTTCTCCTAAGATAAAAAAACAAAAACAAATGACCTAGTCTGATGAATTTTCTCCTAGGATCAAAATCTTAGTCTGATGAACCTTTCTCCTAAGATAACAAAAAAAAGGGACCTAGTCTGATGAACTTTCTCCTAGGATCAAAATCTTAGTCTGATGAATCTTTCTCCTAAGATAGAAAATCTTAGTCTGATTAATCTTTCTCCTAAGATACAAAAAAAAAGAGACCTAGTATGATGAACTTTCTCCTAGGATCAAAATATTAGTCTGATTAATCTTTCTCCTAAGATAAACAAAATAAAAAAATAAAAACAAATGACCTAGTCTGATGAATTTTCTCCTAGGATCAAAATCTTAGTCTGATGAATCTTTCTCCTAAGATAATAAAAACAAGAGACCTAGTCTGATGAATTTTCTCCTAGGATCAAAATCTTAGTCTGATGAATCTTTCTCCTAAGATACAAAAAAAATTCCTTTTTGATTCATAGATACATAATTCAGTAATCTCATTTTCTAACATAGGGTCTCCGTTCCCTAGTTGATTTTATTTTTAGACATAGGGTCTCCACTCCCTAGTCTTCTTTCCAACATAGGTGCCTATTCCTTAGTTGATGCCGGCAATAACCCGATGAATCTCATTTCCAGACACCAGCATAACCTGGTGAACTTTTCTTCTCCAGACACTGGCATAACCCAGTGATCTCTTTTCCCCAGGCAATAGCATAACCTGTTGACCTTTCCAGACACCAGCATAACCTGGTGATCTCCTCTTTTCCTGACAGCGGCATAACCCGTTGATCATTTCCAGACAGTGGAATAACCCAGTGATGTCCTTTTTCCGGCAACAACATAACCTGTTGACCTTTCCAGACACTGGCATAACCCAGCGATCTCCTTTTCCTGGCAACAACATAACCTGTTGACCTTTCCAGACACCAGCATAACCTGGTGATCTCTTTTCTTGACAACGGCATAACCCGTTGATCCTCCCCCCAGACACCAGCATAACCTGGTGATCTTTTTCTTGACGACAACATAACCTGTCGATCTTTTCCAACATAGGGTCTCGAATCCCTAGTTGATTTTACCTTTGGGCATAGGGTATCTACTCCCTAGTCCATAATAGCTTCGGGTGCACCATTCCCGGCTTTTCATTGCTTTCAATAATAAAGTAATATAGATTTCCTTACAATAACTCACGAAATTTTCCTAGTGAAAACTGGGGCAGAAAATTTTGTTCGTTTGCTTTTTGATTTTGCGCAGATTATAATTTAGGACAATGGAATCAAGACGACCAAAAGAAGAAGTTTTGATCCAGAATAAAGAAAAAGAAAAAGAGAAAACCAAACCCAAGGTGCAGAAGTGGAAAAGACGTGGACTATTCAGGACGAGATTGAAGTCATACGTTCTGTATATCCTGCCTGGATCCGAAAAGCTAAAGAAGATTTGACCAACACCTACAACGAAAAAGCATCAAGATTCAGATCGGAGTCTGTATAAATAAACAGCCAAGACTCAAGATCAAGCTTCAAAAGACTCATAGATAGGAATCTTGTAACTCGTAGTTGATAGGCTTAGTTAGTCTTTTCTTTTTGATTTTGAGGTAATAATGGGACTGCGGACCGGAGCCTCAACGGAACCTCGCTCGACTCTCGAACTCATCACTCCATCACTCCATCACCAAAACTTCCATAACTAAACTGACCGATTCCTTTATAGCCAAGGATATGTAGGCAACCTCCGAAGCAAGGTTCGGTCAAACCTTTTTCAAAATGCTTCCAAATGGAGTACCAAACGGGCAAAAATTGCTCGTAATTGCTCACTATATCTTTGCCCGAAAACTCTTCATGTTCTCGAGCAAAGAGGGGCAGTTGTGAGCACCTAATTTTTGATCATATTTGATTTTTCACTCACTTTTAGTATTTAAATAGATTTTAATTTTAATCTTAATATTTTAGTTTTATTTCACCTTTTTTATAGGTTTATTTGATAAAATTAAAAATCCTACAAAAAGAGTCGCATTTTAGAGTTGTAGTTTTATTTTGCAAAGGAAGGAAAAGTTTCCACAAAAAAAAAATAGTTTTATTTAGTTTAATGTAATTTTTAAGTTAGATGTTTTTAACAAATAAATATTGTTTAGATTAGGTAGTAATTTTTCCTTGTTATTTTGAATTAGTAGGAATGTTGATTTTACCTTTTATTCATTACCCATTTTTAAAAGAAAAACAAAACAAAAAGAAACTAGAGCACTCTTTGGCACAAATGGATATAAAATATAGTAACAAACTTTGTCTTACTCAAAAGATTCCTCTCTATCCATTTTGCAAACTTTCCTATCTCACGTGATTTCCCATTCACAGTGCACAATTCACCTGCACATGGACTGTGGGCCCCACACATTTTCTTATTCTCCAAACACACACAATTATATAAGTATGAAACAGAATAGAGAGAGGGTAATATACAGGGAAGGGGAGGAGAATATGACGGAAAAAAGAGGGTTTTCTCCACACAAAAAAAAGGGCTTGAATCGACGCCAATTTTCTTCACTCCCTTCCCTTCATTGAAAACCATTGTTGTAGCCATGAAAACTCCATCTTCTTCACCCAATAATCAGCAGTGAGTACCATCAAAACTCAGCCTCCATAACAGGGCCAAACCAGCCCCAAACATGTTGAAAATAGTCCCTCCAAACCTCCATGAAACACATGAAAATACAGCAAAAACTGCTCCCTGAACCACCTCAAATTAGTCACACTTCTTAGGACATAATCCCCTAACCAAACAGCCTTGTTTCCACATCAAAACCCCAGCGAAAATCAGTTCAAAACAGAAGCGAAATCAACCACAAAACCCAGCAAGATCACCCAAAGGCTGTCGGCTCTGCTAGGTCACTGTCTTGCCGGCATTTTGCCAGAGCTTCACCATCTCCAGCCAACTCAGTCGATTAGAAGCCGTTCGATTTTGTTGATTCCGGATCGAGCTTCCCGGTCCATAGCTCGTCCAAGGCTCAATGGTCTTGGAGTGTCCCTTCCTCTGTAATCGTTTGGAACTTCAAGCAATAAAGGCCCATTTGAAGTTTTTAAGCAATAGAGGTGCATCTCTACCCTTTTACTTTATCTGAACTTTTGGATTTTTACTCTATTGCTTTAGAATTTTAAAATATATTTAGTATTGGTTTGTTGTTGGATACCATACCTTTTTCTATCATTTTTTTTTAAATTACTAAACGATTAAGTAAAATCTCTGTGCTAATAATCTTGACATTTACTTACATTATTTTCTTATCAATCAAGAACCTAATCTTCGTATCCCAGGAAAGTAATGGTTTACAAATCAAAACATAAACTGCGTTATCATGAGAATGAAGCCTAAACTACTGGTACCAAATGGAGGCTTTCTTATTCCTATGTTAATTACGTAGAAAGTTTTCTTCAATATTCAATTTTATTTCATTATTTTTTTTAAGAGTTCCATGTTTTGTTGTTATTTTCTTAGTTTAATAATAGGTGTGCGTTGTTGACGCGAATTTGTGAAAGAAATGTGTTGATTTGGTTGTCATATTGTATTGTTTAAGCGAAACGTTTTCTTGCTTTTGCATGGTTCTCAACTTGACACAACCAGAGGATCCTTTATATTTTGTTGCATACTTAAATTGGTTATACCACATCACCTTTTATTTGTTCCATTTTAATATTCTAGTTTTGCTTTATTGGCTTATTGAAGTTGATTATTCCCAATTTTTATGGATTTTATGTTGGGTTGAAACAACATAAATGGCGGTGTGAATAGCTATTTTAATATGTAATGGGCTAGCCAAGGCACTTTGAATCTAATCATTCTATAGCTAATCGAATCAATGAACTTTCCAAAATCTTTTAAGTCATTAGTGCTCCGTTGTACTTTTTATACTCTGGCGCCTATCCTCAATAATCTCAAAATTTTAGGAAATATTTGAACATCGTAGCTTGCTTTAGTCGTGATTAACAATAAATCATCGTGGCTATGAGTACATTTCCCGTGGCATGATTACGATACGTAAATTCTAATTCGTGGGTGCATTTCATGCGACGCGGTTCGCAACATGTACCAAAACGACAAGTGTACGACATCGTGACTTGTTTCAAAATAATTCCATAAATATCAAAAGTGATTTATGTAAATATCCTATAAGCTAAAAATACCCCTTTTTAGATAAAACTTATAAAACATAGAGAGTAATCAAATATCGCTTCAAATGAGCATTTTAAACCGTCACGACCATAGTCATGACTATATAATCTACACACAGGTGTGGCAACTCATGTCCCCGACTCTAACTCCAAACAATAATAAAATCACACGTTGTAAATTGCGGGTGCATTTCATGTGACGCGATCACAATATGTCCAAAAACAAACGAGTGCACGCCATCGTGACTTGTTTCAAGATAAATCCATAAATATTAAAAGCGGCTAAAAATTAAAGGGCTAAATGCACAATAGGCTAAAAATATGTAAATAATTAGATAATTAGGCCAAATATTAATAGTTAAGCGACCGTGCTAAAACCACGGAACTCGGGAATGCCTAACACCTTCTCCCGGGTTAACAGAATTCCTTACTCGGATTTCTGGTCGCAGACAAATTAAAACAGAGTCAAAATTTCCTCGGTTTGGGATTTCAATAAATAAATGGTGTCCCGGAACACCGTAAAAAATCCGGGTGGCGACTCTGAAAACTAAAATAAATCTCAAATCCGAATAATGTCACTTAAAGTGGAAAAACTGCCTTATTACCCCTTCATCAATCCGGGGGTAGTGGAAAAAGGTGGTGTGACAGGGGATTCCTAATCCCTCAAGTCAAAGTTAGACCAAGCACTTACCTCAATTTCGCAGGCCACTCACTGCTTAATTACAACTTTTCCTTTCGAATTCAGCTCCAACACACTCGATCTAATCATAATTAGTTCAATATTATTAATTAGTACGAAAGGAACTAACTTTATTTCACGACCCAAATTTCCAAGCCACGGGATCGTGATGGCACCTAACACCATACTTGCTAGGCAAGCCGATATTAGAAATTTACTAACCATTTTTATTTTAAAGTTACTTAAAGATAATAGGACAATTCAGAATAAATACGAATAAAGATCAATAATTGAGTCGAACCACGAACTAAATATATAACTGTAAAACTAGCCCAGGGTCTGGTGTCACAATTCACGAGCTACTAAGAATACTACAAATAATAGGCTGAAAGAAATAATGTATATGGTTTGAGTGTAATAAAACAGTCTCTATAAAACTAAGAGAAAACTCCATGAATCTACGGACGCAAGCAGATCTACCTCGTGTCTCCGAATGATGATATCGGCTACTAAGATCTCCTAACGCTGGCCGGTACCTGGATCTGCACAAAAGAGTGGAGAGTATAGTATTAGTACAACCGACCCCATGTACTGAGTAAGTGCCGAGCCTAACCTCGGCGAAGTAGTGACGAGGCTAGGACAAGACACCACATAAAACCTGGACATCGAAATCATGCTAACAGGAAATAATAGAAATTAAAGAATATGAACAACAATTAATGGGAAGGGAGCATGCAGTAGGGAATTTTCAACATACGGAATGAGGAAAACAATAAGGCAAACACAGCTAGTGATCAACAATATTTTTACCAATTAAATATAGAAAGTAAACTTGCACGCCATCACCCTTCGTGCTTTTACTCTCAGCCTCACCAAATAATAAATAGAATACACGGCATCACCCTTCGTGCTTTTACTCTCATTCTCACCAGATTATAATTTAGAATTGCATGGCATCACCCTTCGTGTTTTACTCTCTTCCTCACCTTATAAATAAATCATACACGGCATCACCCTTCGTGTTTTACTCACTTCCTCACCTTATAAATAAATCATACACGGCATCACCCTTCGTGCTTTACACTCTTCCTCACAATCACATTAAATCATCAACAACATAAAATGGGAATTCACGAGAAACAATATTTCATCATAATTTCTGTCACCATTTCATATTTCAATCTCAAATCAATGTTCTCAAATGAATTTCACAAGAAATCAATATTTCATCATGGTTACTATCATCATTTATCATTTCAATCTCAACACAATGTTCTCAACATTTCACTAACAACAATAATCACATATGATAGACTTTAAGACAACAGAATAACAAGAAATAGCATTCACTCGCGTGGGAAGACCTGACCACAACGTATAGGTACTCCTCACCTCACCTATACATTGGATATAACAAACAAACAGGTAACAAGTAGTCATACAATACCTATTCCCTCAAGCTAAGGTTAGACACAACATTTACCTCTATTCTGCAGGCCATTCACTGCTCAATTACTGTTTTTCCTTTCGAATTCACCACCAACACACTCTAATCTAATCATAATTAGTTTAATATCATTAATTAATGCTAAAGGAACCAACTTACTGAAAATTTTAGTTTTCCTAAGTTTTCCCAAAATAAGTTAAACCCCGACCCCGGGCCCGCTTGGTCCAAACTCAGAGTTCGGACCAAATTTTGTTTACCCATTCACCCCCGAGCCCGAATATGCAATTAGTTTCAAAATCCGAGCTCAATTCGAGGTCAAAATTCCCTAATTCTACCCAAACCCTCAATTTTTACCATGAAAATTCTTTATTTTTGATTTAAAAGTGATGAAAAACATTGGGTAATTGAAAGAGTAGAGTTTAGAATTGATTACCTACAATTTGGGGATAATCTTTGGTGAAGAAAATCGTCCTTAGGGCTTGGTAGTTCGAAAAATAGGAAGAAAAAAAGTTCTGCCCGTGTTTAACAGTGTTTAAATATGACTGGGCAGGCCTTCATCGCGTTCGCGTGGGCCTGCCCGTGTTCGCATAGAGTCAGACCTGTTGGCCTTCGCAGTCACTAGGCCACGTTCGCATACAGGAATGTCAGGTTCCCCTCCCCCAGGCCCGTTACACTACGCGTTCGCGTGAACCAGATCGCGTTCGCGTAGGGTCTCCCCCCAGCCCATCGCGTTCGCGGCAGGTGTCTCGCGTTTGCATTGAACAAAAAATCCCAGCTCAATTTTTATTCTATGCGTTCACGATAGATGCTACGCGAACGAGAAGCACTAATTAACCGGGCACCAGAAAATAGAAAACCAGCAAACCTTTCTAAGTGTAAAACATTTCTTGGCCTATCCGAAACTCACCCGAGCCCTCGGGGCTCTAAACCAAATATGTATGCAAGTCTAAAAACATCATACATACTTGCTTGTGTGATCAAATCATGAAAATAACATGTAAAACTATGAATTAAACCTCAAAACTCATCATTTTTCTCAAGAACACTTAAAGTTCACTATTTCTCAACCGGACGTCCAAATCTCGTCAAATAAAACTCCGATTTTCACCAAATTTCACATATAGTATTTAAATACTATAACAAATATGTACCGGGATCCGAAACCAAAATACGGGCTTGATACCAATGGTTTCAAATATTAATTCTTTTCTTTATTTCATTAATAATTCAACAAAACAATTTCTTTCAAAAATTGATTTCTAAGGCTTGGGACCTCGGAATTCAATTCCGGGCATACGCCCAAGTCCCATATTTTACTTCGGACCTTCCGGGATCGTCGAAACACAGGTCCGAGTCCGTTCACTAAGAACGTTCACCAAAGTCAACTATAATCAAATTTTGACTCTAGAAATCACTATTTCTCATATTTTCACATAAAAGCTTTTCGGTTTCACGCTCGGAATGCGCACATAAATTGAGGTATTTAAAATTAGTATTTTTGTAGTTAATAATCCTAGGACAAATTATTAATTCATAAAATGACCCCTTGGGTCACCACAAGTGTAACAAGACCTCGGCTGTTGAGACTGCTGGCTGGCAAACTGACCCTGTCGACCAGTATAACCACCCTGAACACTTTGGAGAGGAGGTGCTTTGATAGGAGCCGATGGTGCACTATAGACTGGTTGAGTAGAAGGAGGCATATAAGAACCGCGACCACCTGAGGTACCATGTGAAGCGTGAAGTGTTGAATGGAATGGCCTGGAAGAATGGCCTCTGCTGAAACTAACCCCGTCTCCAGATGAGGAACCACTAAAACCACCAGAATGGCGAGGCCTCTTGTCTGATCCCTGACCTCTCATCCCAAGAACCAACTCAACCCTCCTTGCCACATTAGCCGCATCCTGAAAAAGAAATATCAGTCCCTGTCTCTTTGGCTATCTGCAACCTGATGGGCTGAGCAAGGCCCTCAATAAACCTCCTGACCCTCTCTCTTTCTGTAGGAAACACAAGAATATCATGTCTAGCCAAATCCACAAAATGATTCTCATACTGGATCACAGTCATGCTGCCCTGCTGAAGTCGCTAAAACTGACGACGCTTCTCCTCTCGAGTAGTAACAGGCAAAAACTTCTCCAAAAAGAGTGAGAAAACTGATCCCAAGTCAAAGAAGGTGACCCAACTGGTCTAGTCAGCAAATAATCCCTCCACCATTTCTTGGCGGAACCGGTCATCTGAAAGGCAACAAAATCTACCCTATTGGTCTCCAAGATACCCATATTCCGAAGTACCTCATGATAGCTATCAAGATATTTCTGAGGATCCTCTGAAGTCTCATCACTGAAATGAACAGAATGAACCTGTCCAACCTCCACAAAGCATCGGTGGACATAGTTGTCCCATCAACAGGCGGCGCTGGAGAAATTGGCTGAATTACCCCAACTAGATTGGCTGCTAGGGTCTGAATCTGAGGAGTAGTCTGAACAGGAGTGTGGATAACAGGAGTCTGGACCCCTCTTCCAGCCTGAGATGCAGTTGCTGCAACAAGGAGTGCGCCAGTCTGGGCTAAACTCTCCATAATGCCCACTAACCGGACCAAAGCATCCTGAAGTACCGAGGTAGCAATAAACCCCTATGGAACCTGAGCTGGTCCAGCTGGAACGGACTGGGCTGGAGCCCTCCCCCATCAATCTCAATCTGGAGCTCCGCAGCTGGGGCTGCAGTATGTGCAATGGGCTAGGTCCTGCCCCTGCCTTAGCCTCTGACGCGGCCTCGGCCTCTGCCCCTAATAGGAGCTGCTGCTGCTGGAAGACCGCAGTTGGTCAGCGGAAGAGGAAGCACGTATTTTCTCCATCTGCGAGAGAGTAGAAGAGTTCAATTAGTATTTGAGATAACAAGAATCGCACGACAGAGTAGAAATAAAAATGAGTTTGTTCCTAACTTCAGAGCCTTTGAGAGATAAGTACAGACATCTCCGTACCGACCCCTCAGACTCTATCAAGCTTGTTCGTGAATTGTGAGACCTATGCAACCTAGTGCTTTGATACCAACTTGTCGACCCAAATTCCAAAGCCACGGGATCGTGATGGCGCCTAACACCATACTTCCTAGGCAAGCCGATATTAGAAATTTACTAACCATTTTTCTGTTAAAGTTACTTAAACATAATAGGACAATTCAGAATAAATACGAATAAAGATCAATAATTGAGCCGAACCACGGACTAAATATATAACTGTAAAACTACCCCAGGGTCTAGTGTCACAATTCACGAACTACTAAGAATACAAGAAATAATGTATCTGTTTTGAGTGTAATAAAAGAATATCTATAAAACTAAGAGAAGACTCCAGGAATCTGCGGACGCCAGCAGATCTATCTCGTATCCGAATGATGATATCGGCTACTAAGATCTCCTAACACTGGCCGGTACCTGGATCTGCACAAAAGAGTGCAGAGTGTAGTATCAGTACAACCGACCTCATGTACTGAGTAAGTGTTGAGCCTAACCTCGACGAAGTAGTGACAAGGCTAGGACAAGACACCACATAAAACCATGCAAACAGGAAATAATAGCAATTAAAGAATGTAAACAACAATTAATGGGAAGGGAGCATGCGATAGGGAATTTTCAACATACGGAATAAGGAAAACAATAAGGCAAACATAGTTAGTGATCAACAATAATTTTAGAAACTAAAGATAGAAAGTAAACTTGCACGGCATTACCCTTCGTGCTTTTACTCTCAGCCTCACCAAATAATAAATAAAATACATGGCATCACCCTTCGTGCTTTTACTCTCAT
Source organism: Nicotiana paniculata (assembly GCA_005239505.1). Lineage (NCBI taxonomy): Eukaryota > Viridiplantae > Streptophyta > Magnoliopsida > Solanales > Solanaceae > Nicotiana > Nicotiana paniculata. The sequence continues at coordinate 120,712 of ML324502.1, read as the reverse complement.
CCTCACCGTATTATAATTTAGAATTGCACGGCATCACCCTTCGTGCTTTACTCTCTTCCTCACCTTATAAATAAATCGTGCACAACATCACCCTTCGTGCTTTACTCTCTTCCTCACCTTATAAATAAATCGTGCACAACATCACCCTTCGTGCTTTACACTCTTCCTCACAATCTCATCAAATCATCAACAACATAAAAGGGGATTTCACGAGAAATAATATTTCATCATAATTTCTACCATTTAATATTTCAATCTCAACTCAATGTTCTCAAATGAATTTCACAAAAAATCAATATTTCATCATGGTTACTATCATTATTTATCATTTCAGTCTCAACTCAATGTTCTCAAGATTTCACTAATAACAATAATTACAGATGATGGGCTTTAAGACAACCAGAATAACAGGAAATAACATTTACTCGCATGGTATGACCTGACCACAACGTATAGGTACTCGTCACCTCACCTATACATTGGATTTAACAAACAAACAGGTAATAAGTAGTCATACAATACCTATTCCCTCAAGCTAAGGTTAGACACAACACTTACCTAAATTTCGTAGACCACTCATTGCTCAATTACCGCTTTTCCTTTCGAATTCACCTCGAACACACTCGAATCTCATCATAATTAGTTTAATATCATTAATTAATGTTAAAGGTACCAACTTTACTGAAAATTTTGGTTTTCTTAAGTTTTCTCAAAAAAAGTGAAACCCCGACTCCGGGCCTGCTTGGTCCAAACTCGAGGTTCGGACCAAATTCCATTTACCCATCCACCCCTGAGCCCGAATATGCAATTAGTTTTTAAATCAAACCTCAATTCAAGGTCAAAATTCCATTTTTATAAAATTCCCTAATTCTACCCAAACCCTCAATTTTTACCATGAAAATTCTTGATTTAAAAGTGATGAAAAACATTGGGTAATTGAAAGAGTAGAGTTTAGAAATGATTACCTACACTTTGGGGGTGAACTTTGGTGAAGAAAGTCGTCCTTAGGGCTTGGTAGTTCGAAAAATAGGAAGAAAAAGAGTTTTTCCCGTGTTTAACAATGCTTAAATATGACTGGGCAGGCCTTCATCGCATTCGCGTGGGCCTGCTCGCGTTCGCATAGAGTCAGGCCTTTTGGCCTTCGCGTTCGTGATCATTGGGCCGCATTCGCATACAGGAAAGTCAGGTTCCCCTCCCCCAGGCCCGTTACACTACGCGTTCGCGTGGACCAGATCGCGTTAGCGTAGGGTCTCCCCCCAGCCCATCGCGTTCGCGTCAGGGGTCCCGTGTTTGCATAGAACAAAAAAGCCAAGCTCAATTTTTACTCTATGTGTTCGCGATAGATGCTACGTGAACGTGAAGCGCTAAATAACTAGGCACTAGAAAATAGAAAACCAGCAAACCTTCCTAAGTGTAAAATATTCTGTGGCCTATATGAAACTCACCCGAGCCCTCGGGGCTCTAAACCAAACATGCATGCAAGTCTAAAAACATCATACGGACTTGATCGTGTGATCAAATCATGAAAATAACATGTAAAACTATGAAATTAAACTTCAAATTTCATCATTTTTCTCAAGAACACTTAAAGTTCACTATTTCTCAACCAGACGCCAAATCACGTCAAATAAAACTCTGATTTTCGCCAAATTTCACAGATAGTATTAAAATACTATAAAAAATCTGTATCGGGCTCCGAAACCAAAATACGGGTCTGATACCAATGGTTTCAAATATTAATTCTTTTCTTTATTTCATTAATAATTCAACAAAGCAATTTCTTTCAAAAATTGATTTCTAAGGCTTGGGACCTCGGAATTCAATTCCGGGCATACGCCCAAGTCCCATATTTTACTTCGGACCTCGCGGGATCGTCGAAACACAGATCCGGGTCCATTCGCTAAAAATGTTGACCAAAGTCAACTATAATCAAATTTTAACTCTAGAAATCACTATTTCTCATATTTTCACATAAAAGCTTTCCGGTTTCAGGCCCGGACTGCGCACAAAAATCAAGGTAGTTAAAATTAGTCTTTTTATATTTAATAATTCTAGAAAAGAGTCTTAATTCATAAAATGACCCCTTGGGTCATCACACTTTAATGAAAAATTATGGTTTTCCTAAGTTTTCCTATCAAAAGACAAAAATTGACCCAGGCCCGCTTGGTCCAAACTTGGGGTTCGGACCAAAATCCGTTTAACCATTCACCCCCGAGCCCGAATATGTAATTAGTTTCAAAATCCGACCCCAATTCGAGGTCAAAATTCTATTTTTACAAAATTCTCTAATTCTACCCGGACCCCCAATTTCTACCATGAAAACCCTTGATTTTTGATTGAAAAGTGATGAAAAATAATGGGTAATTGAAAGAAAATAGTTTAGAATCGTTTACCAACACTTTGGGGAAGAACTTGTATGATGAAAATCGCCTCTAGGTCTTCTTAGTTTGAAAATATGAGAAAAATAGCTTCTGCCGGTTTTAAGTTCTATTATTAAGTCACTGGACAGGCCTTCATGGCGTTCGCGATGGGCCTGTCGCGATCACGGAGAATTACAGCCTAGTGGCCTTCGCGTTCCCGGGGGATCGAACACGATTGTGAAGCTTTGCTTCAGATGGCCATCGCGATCGTGGCCCAGTGGTCGTGTTCGCGTAGAAGAAGTGTGAGTCCCCTCCCCTAGGCCCATTTACTCATCGCGTTCGCGTAAGTCAGCTCGCGTTCGTGAAGGGTACCCCACCAGTGCTTCACGTTCGTGTCCATGACTTCGCGTTCGCGAAGAACAAAATGACCCCTAGTACATTTTACTCTTCGCGATCGCGGGAGAAGCTTCGCGATCACGAAGAGGAACGCACCAGTGCATCAACAGCAGCAAAACAACAGACTTTTACAAGCTCAAAACATCCCGAAACTCACCCGAGCACTCGGGGCTCTAAACTAAACATGCACGCAAGTCTAGAAATATCATACAGACTTGATCGTGTTATCAAATCATGAAAATAACATGTAAAACTATGAATTAAACCTCAAAACTCATCATTTTTCTCAAGAACACTTAAAGTTCACTATTTCTCAACCAAACGTCAGAATCACGTCAAATAAAACTCCGATTTTCACCAAATTTCACAAATAGTATTTAAATACTATAACAAATCCGTACCGGGCTTCGTAACCAAAATAAGGGCCCGATACCAATGGTTTCAAATATTAATTTTCTTATTTATTTCATTATTAATTCAACAAAACAATTTCTTTCAAAAATTGATTTCTAAGGCTTGGGACCTCGAAATTTAATTCTGGGCATATGCCCAAGTCCCATATTTTACTTCGGACCTCCCCGGATAGTCGAAACACAGATCCAGGTCTGTTTATTAAACTTGTTGACCAAAGTCAACTATAATCAAATTTTTACTCTAGAAATCACTATTTCTCATATTTTCACATAAAAGCTTTCCGGTTTCACGCCAGAACTGCGCACGCAAATCAAGGTAGTTAAAATTAGTCTTTTTATATTTTATAAGCCTAGGACATAGTCTTAATTCATAAAATGACGCCTTGGGTCATCACACTTTAATATAAAATTATGGTTTTCCTAAGTTTTCCTATCAAAAGACAAAAATCGACCCCAGACCCGCTTGGTCCAAACTCGGCGTTCGAACCAAAATTAATTTACTCATTCACCCCCGAGCCCGAATATGTAATTAGTTTCAAAATTCGACCCCAATTCGAGGTCAAAATTCTCTAATTCTACCCGAACCCCCAATTTCTACCATGAAAACCCTTGATTTTTGATTGAAAAGTGATGAAAAATAATGGGTAATCAAAAGAAAATAGTTTAGAATCGTTTACCAACTATTTGGGGAAGAACTTGTATGCTGAAAATCGCCTCTAGGTCTTCTTAGTTTGAAAATATGAGAAAAATAACTTCTGCCCGTTTTAAGTTCTATTATTGAGTCGCTGGACAGTCCTTCATCGCATTCGCGATGGGCCTGTCGCGATCACGGAGAATTAAAGCCCAGTGGCCTTCGCACTCGCGGGGGATCGAACACGGTTGTGAATCTTTGCTTCAGATAGCCATCACGATCGCGGCCCAGTGGTCGCGTTCGCGTAGAAGAAGTGTGCGTCCCCTCCCCCAGGCCCATTTACTCATCACGTTCGCGTAAGTCAGCTCGCGTTCGCGAAGGGTACCCCACCAGTGCTTCGCGTTCGTGTCCATGACTTCGCGTTCGCGAAGAAAAAAATGACCCCTAGTACATTTTACTCTTTGCGATCGCGGGAGAAGCTTCGCAATCGCGAAGAGGAACGCACCAGTGCATCATCAGCAGCAAAACAACAGACTTTTACAAGCTCAAAACATCCCGAAGGCTACCCGAAACTCACCCGAGCCCTCGGGGCTCTAAACCAAACACGCACGTAAGTCTAAAAATATCATACGGACTTTCTCGTGCGATAAAATCACAAAAATAATATCTAAAGCTACGAATTTAACCTCAAAACTCATGATTTTCTCAAGAACACTTTAATTCACTATTTTCTCAAACGGACGTCTGAATCACGTCAAATGAACTCCGATTTCCACCAAATTTCACATATAGTACTTAAACATTATAACAAACATGTATCGGGATCCAAAATCATAATATGGACCCGATACCAACGAGTTCAAACATTAATTCATTTCTTTATTTCCTTTAAAAACCAGTATAACAATATTTTTCAAAAATTGATTTCTAAAGCTAGAGACCTCGGAATTCAATTTCGGGCATACGCCCAAGTCCCATATTTTACTTTGGCCCTCTCGGGACCGTCGGAACAGGGGTTTGGGTCTGTTTACTCAAAATATTGACCAAAGTCAACAAAAAATTAAATTTTAAACTCTAAAAATAATTATTTCATATATTTTCACATAAAAGCTTTCCAAATTCACGCCCGGATAGCACACGCAAATTGAGGTAATTAAAATTAATCTTTTTAAGTCTAATGAGCCCGTAATTGAGTCTTAATTCATAAGATGACCCTTTGGGTCATCACAAGTTATATATATACCGAGCCTAATAAGGCCGGAAAATTACTTACTATATTGAGAGAGTTGAGTCAGTATCAGCAGGTAAGCATATCTTCAGATTATCTTTGACTTCCAGCTACTTGCAGTTATTATATTATCAGTTCAGTTTCAGCTTTCAGTATATTGCCTTACATACTCGGTACATTATTTCTTACTAACGTCCCTTTTCTAGGGGCTCTGCATTTCATGCAAGCAGGTTCATACAGTCAGATGGGTATGCCTCCTCATTAAGTGTTGCCCGAGTTCAGCTTGATCGACAAGCTCCATGCCTTTCGGAGTTGCCGGGTCTAGAGCCTTACGTACATCTTGTTATGAGTATATATATATATATATATGTTATGAGTAGGTCGGGAACTGTTCCGATCACAGTATATCCATTAGCAGAGGCTTGTAGACATATCCTGTCAATTAGTGCAGTATGTTGGGCTTGCACACCTTGTATGTATATTTGGTTGGTTTGTCAGCTGTAATAATTATGACGTCCTTATCGACCTAGTTTTATATTGACATTTAGTCAGTATTCACAGTTTTCTTGAAATGTTGCTCATGGCCAAAGTATGACATCATATGTTTAGAGTCCCTTAGTTGCAAGTTAGTACGCAAGGATAGGTGAGGCACTTGGTGCCGGTCTCGCCCCCAGGTTCGGGGTGTGACTGTAATGTAGTGATGAAAGGAAGAATCAAAGATGATGAAATGAGTGTTAGATGCATGAATCAGTTGAGTTTACCGTGCTTGCCTTTGTGTTAATTGTTCAGAGTTCGTAATGTCTCAACAGTGGTGAGAAGGCTACTATTTACAGTTGACCAGTTAGGGAAAGAATTCAAGAGATGAGTGAGGCCGCACAAATTCATGTGCGGTCCGCAGTCCTTTACCTGTTACGCATTTACCATGTGTTGATATGCGGTCTGCACATTTTTGAGTGCGACCGCAGATTTTGGCGTGGACCGCATGTTTCCTTTTGTGGCCTCACTTTGGCTATTTCTATAACACGCAAACTTCATAGAGTTTGAAATTTTTGATCTCCAGTTGTGTGGTATGCACAAGAATCGTGCGGCCGCAGATCCCTTTCTGCTGTGGCATTCAAAATTGTGCGGTCCGCACTTTTTCCATACTTAGCCATTATTTCTGAGCACAGTTTCTACAAAGCACACTCATTCCTGCAACACACTTCAAAATCAGTTAGTACAAAACAAGACCTATCTTAAGAAGAAGAAAAATAAAAAGAACCATGAGTTGCCTCCCAAGAAGCGCCTGATTTAACGTCGTGGCACGACGCAGATTAACATCATCACTTAAAATGAATAACTGCCACGACGTAGCCATCACCAACTTTTCCCAGATAGTGCTTCACCCGGTGACCATTGACTCTAAACACCTCATCATTTTTATTTTTCAAGTCCAATGCACCAAAAAGCGTCACTTCCATAATCTCAAAAGGGCCACTCAATTTAGACTTTAACTTTCCCAGAAACATCTATAACCGAGAATTGAAAAATAACACAAGATCACCTTCTTTAAACTCCTTGTTCGAAATGTACTTGTCATGGAGGTACTTCATCTTCTCCTTGTATACGGACGAACTTGGATATGCATGGAACCAGAATTCATCTAGTTTATTCAAATGTGCAACCCTCAATGTGGAAGCTGCATCCCAGTCAAGATTTAGCTTCTTCAAATCCCACATGGCCTTGTGCTCAAGTTCCACCGGAAGGTGGCAGGCTTTCTCGAACACCAACCAGTACGGAGACATCCCAATCGGTGTTTTGTAAGACGCCCTATAAGCCCATAAAGAATCATCAAGTTTCTTTGACCAGTCTGTCCAGTTAGCATTCACCGTTTTTTACAATATACTCTTGATCTCTCGGTTGAAGACTTCCACTTGACCACTTTCTTGAGGATGATAGGGGGTCATGACTTTATGAGTGACACCATACAAGGTGAGTAAGGTGTCGAAAGCTCGAAAATGCCACCACACTTCTTGCTTCATTGTTGGGTAGAGCAACGGCCTCAACCCATTTTGACAACTAATCCACCGCTAGCCAAATGTAGGTGTTCCCACAAGAGCATACAAACGGTCCCATGAAATCAATACACCACACATCAAAAATATCAACTTCCAAGATGGTGGTGAGGGGTATTCATTTTTCTTTGAAATCCCACGGGCCTTTGACATTCATCACAATGCTTGACTAGATCACGTGCATCCTTGTAGAGAGTAGGCCAATAGAATCCACAACTCAAAACTTTGGCCGCCGTTCTTGCTCAACCATGGTGACCACAATATGGTGAAGAATAACAATCCCCAAGAACTTCAACTTGTTCCTCCTCCGGCGCACATCTTCTAATCATGCTATTGGTACAAATCTGGAAGAGGTACGGTTCATCCCAATTTGTCTTAGAAATCCCGTTTGAGCTTTTTCATTTGGTTTGAAGAGAACTATCCTGAATAATACCACTCATAAGATAATTTGCTAAATAATAGAATCATGGCCTCTCGGTCATTGAAATGGCTAGAGGTTTCTCATCGGGAAAGGAGTCATTGGTTTCAAGGCCGTCATGTGGCCTCCCCTCCTCCTCCAAACGAGACAAGTGGTCCGTCACTTGGTTTTCACTGCCTTTACGGTCTTGGATGTCTATATCAAACTCTTGAAATAAAAGCATCCATCTCATTAACCGAGACTTTGAATCTTTCTTGCTCATAAGGTACCGAAGTGCCACATGATTTGTGTGGACAATTACCTTTGTAGCCATCAAGTACGGGAGGAATTTCTCCATATCAAAAACAATAGTAAGAAGCTCTTTTTCGGTCACACTATAACTGACTTGGTCATCGTTCATGGTCTTACTAGCATATTAAGCTGGATGAAAGATCTTGTTGATACGTTTTCCCTAAACTGCTCCAATTTCTACATCACTAGCGTCACACATGAGCTCAAAAGACAAGCTCCAATTCGGGGAGGTGATAATAGGAGTAGTTATCAACTTGAACTCGAACAATTCATATACTTTCATGCAATCCTCAATGAAGTGGAATTTGGCCTCTTTCTCCAAAATCTTACACAAGGGGTTCACCACTTTGGAAAAATCCTTGATGAAATGCTGGTAGAACCCCGCATGACCCAAGAAACTCCTCACTCCCTTCACGAATGTTGGAGGTGGATGTTTAGAAATCACCTCATATTCGCCTTGTTGACCTCAATCCCCTTATTTAAAATCTTGTGTCTAAGGATAATACCCTCATTGACCATGAAATGGCATTTCTCCCAATTCAACACCTAGTTCGTCTCTTCACATCTTGCCAAGACCTTATCCAAATTTTCCAAGCAATCATCAAAGCAATCCCTGACTACCAAAAAGTCCTCAAGGAAGACTTCAAGTTAATCCTCTACCATATCCATAAAGATCGATATCATACACCGTTGAAAAGTTGTAGGTGCATTGCATACGCTGTATGGCATCCGCTTAAAAGTGAAAGTGCCATAGGGATAAGTGTAAGTTATTTTCTCTTGATCTTCCGGAGCAATAAGGATTTGATTATAGCCTGAATATCCATCTAGAAAGCAATAGAATGCCCGTTCGGCCAATCGATCAACCATTTGGTCAAGAAAGGAAAGTGGAAAATGGTCTTTCCTTGTGACCTTGTTTAGCTTCCGATAGTCCATGCACACTCTCCACCCGATCACTGTTCTTGTTGGAATCAACTCATTTTTATCATTGGTGACCACAGTTATGCCCCATTCTTCAGAACACATTGCACCGGCGAAGTTCATGAACTGTCAAAAAAGGGGTAGACAACCCTAACATCCAACCACTTTATGATCTTCTTTTTGACCACCTCTTTCACTGATTCATTTAGCCTCCTTTGATGTTCAATGGAGGATTTGGCATCCTCCTCCAAATTAATCTTGTGCATGCAAAATGTGGGGCTTATTCCTCGAATATCCGCCAATTTCCATCCAATAGCTTTCTTTCTCTTTTGCAGCACCACCAATGTAGAGTCTACCTACATGTTAGTCAAACAAGAGAAAAGAATAACCGATAAAGCAGAACAAGGGCCAAGGAATGCATACCTGAGATGCAGAGGCAATAGATTTAACTCCAAAATAGGAGGCTACTCGATTAAGGGATTTGTTGGAGGAGTCTTCCCATTTTCAAGATCCAAGGATAATTTGCGGGGTTCATAAGTGTACGACCCCATTCCTTGCAATGATTTCACGCATTCCACATAGCCATCCATCTCGTCATCATCAAAGTTGAGCAGAACAACCTCCAATGTATCATCAACATTCATCGTGGCACTAGCATCAACAATAATCACATCTGTCACCAAGTCCACAAATGAATTGTGATGATCCAAAGGGTCATCTTATGATTTAAGACACCATTCCGAGCTTATTAGCCTTAAAAATATTATTTTTATTCACCTCGATTTGCGTGCACAGTCCGAGCATGAATACGGAAAGCCTCTAAGTGAAAATATAAGAAATAATAATTTTTAGTCCTATATGTGAAATTTGGTGGAAATCAGAGTTCGTTGACGTGATTCGGACGTCCGGTTGAGAAATAGTGAATTTGAAGTGTTCTTGAGAAAATCATGATTTTTTATGTTAAATTCGTAGTTTTAGGTGTTTATTTTGTGATTTGATCCCACAAGCAAGTCCGTATGATGTTTTTAGACTTGCGTGCATGTTTGGTTTGGAGCTCCGAGGGCTCGGGTGAGTTTTAGATAGGCTACGAGGTGTTTCGGACTTATAAACTTTTGTTGTCATAACTGCTACTGGTGCACTGACTCGTTCCTCTTCGTGATCGCGAAGCATCTCCCGCGATCGTAAAGAGTAAATATATTGGAGGTCATTTTGTTCTTCGCGAACGCAAAGTCTTGGATGCAAACACGAAGCAATGAGGGGAGTACCCTTTGCGAATGTGGTCTGACTTACGTGGACGCGATGTGTTAATGGACCTAGGCGGAGGGGAGTCCGTTTCTTCTACGTGAACGAGACCACCAGTTCGCGAACGCCATGGCCAAAGGCCGCAAAGCATCACGAACGCGATCCTACCTTCGTGAACGCGAAGGCCATTAGGCCGTAACACTCCACGATCGCGACAGGCCCATCGCGAGCGTGATGAAGGCCTGCCCAGCGATTAAAAACAGAACAGTAACATGGGAATAAGCCATTATTTCATATTTTTAAAACAAAGAAGACATAGAGGCGATTTTCAATATACAAGTTCTTCCCTAAAGTGTTGGTAAGCGATTCTAAACTATTTTTTTCGATTACCCATTGTTTTTCATCACTTTTCAATAAAAAATTAAGAGTTTTCATGGTAGAAATTGAGGTTTGGGTAGAATTAGGAAATTTTGTAAAATTGGAATTTAGACCTCGAATTGGGGTCGGATTTCGAAACTAACTACATATTCGGGGGTGAATGGGTAAACAGAATTTGGTCCGAACCCCGAGTTTGAACCAAGCGGACCCGGGGTCGGTTTTTTAACTTTTTGTTGGGAAAATTTAGTAAAACCATATTTTGCATTAAAGTTAGTTCTTTTAGCACTAAGTAATGATATTGAACTAATTATGATTAGATACGAGTGGGATGGAGGTGAATTCGAAAGGAAAAGTTGTAATTGAGCAGTGAGTGACCTGCGAGATTAAGGTAAGTGTTTGGTCTAACTTTGACTTGAGGAATTAGGAATCCTCGACTTAAATGCTATGTGAAGTTATATGTGTGTGGTGTATAGGTGGAAGAGTACCTATGCGCCACCAAATTATCTGTTTAGCATGTTCCCTTCCCCGGTTCCAATTTTTTATATTCATGTCTTAATTTTTCATGACTATTGATGCTTCCATGTCTAGTTGTTTTTGTCCACTTATTTTGTTAAATATATTGTTTCACTTATTGGAAAGTATTAATTGTTCCTTAGCTTCGTTGTGGTACATTAATGGTTGAGCTGGTGGTCTGTGTTTCATGATACATTCCGGTAGATTTCGTTGTGTAGTAATAATTGGTGAAGTTTATTAATTTACAGCTTTCCGTTTACATTAGTTGAGATATAAATATTGTGAAGGATTTTGATCTAAATTTTGAAACCCTTATTATAAATGGTGAAATGTGATTGTCTGGTGGGAGCGGGTTGCACGCCGGAACAAGGAGTAATAAGGGTGGACAAGTGGGATCGGGTTGCACGCCGCAACAGGAGGAATAAGGGTGATATATATGTTGAGGAGTAATAAGGGTGGAAAGGTGGGATCGGATTGCACGCCACAACAAGGAGTAATAAGGGAGAATATTCATGTTGTTACTGGTTATATCATGGAAACTGGAATGCCTACTGTATTATTTGTTGTTTTTCATATTCTTCTTTTACCGTTATTTAAATTGTAACATGTCACATAATGATTGGTTATAGCTGAGATCTGGAAAGATAGATGGGTTATTTATTTATTTACTGCAAGTTACTATTTCATTTAGTTTAGTATTTCCTTGTTACTTTATTAAACATTCTATAAAGGTTATATGATAAATGCCCCGCCGTAGCCTTGTCACTACCTCGTCGAAATTAGGCTCGACACTTACCAGTACATGGGGTCGGTTGTACTAATACTGTACTCTGCACTTCTTGTGTAGATCAAGGTTTTGGTCAGAGTTGATTTCGAGTAGTAGCTGAATATTCGCACGTAGACACGAGGTAGATCTGCTGGCGTCCGTAGATTCCTGGAGTCTTCTCCATATATCTACTGTTTTATTTAATTCAAAACAGATATTTTCTTTGAGCCAAATACTTGTAGTATTCTTTCGTAGTTCTTGAATTGTGACTCCAAACCCTGGGTAGCTAGAGGTGAGTATTAGTTTCGTAGTATAGTACACCATTTCATTTATTATTATTGTTGGTATCCTATATTGGATTACAATAAGTTTCATATATGTTTTAATTGTTTCAAATGTTGAACCCTCTAACATTGGCTTTCCTAGCAAGTATGGTGTTAGGCGTCATCACGACCCCGACGGTTGGGAATTTGGGTCGTGACAAGTTGGTATCAGAGCACTAGGTTTCCTAGGTATCACAATTCACGAACAAACTTAATAGAGTCTGAGCGATCGGTATGAAGACGTCTGTACTTATCTCTCAAAGGCTATAAAGTTAGGAACAAACTCATTTTATTTCTACTCTGTCGTGCGATCCTTGTTATCTCAAATACTTATTGAACTCTTCTATTCTCTCGCAGATGGTGAGAACACGTGCTTCTTCTTCCACTGACCAACAATCAGGTCCTCTAGAAGCATCAACTCCTACAAGGGGTTGAGGCCGAGGAAATGCCAGGGGCCGAGGCAGGGGCAGGACTTAGCCCATTTCTCAGGCAACAGCACCAGCTGCGGAGCCCCAGATAGTGATTGATAAGGGGGCTCCATCTCAGACTGTTTTAGCGGGACAGTTCAGGTCACAGAGGGGTTTATTGTTACCCCGGTACTTCAGGATGCTTTGTTCCGACAAGTAGGCCTTATGGAGAGTGTAGCCCATACTGGCGCATTCCCCATGGTAGCAGCCATATCTCAGGCTAGAGGAAGGGTTCAGACTTCAGCTACCCACACTCCTGAGCAGATTAATCCTCAGACTCGGACCCCAGCAGCCAATCCAGTTGGGGTAGTTCAGCCAGTTGCTGCAGCACCGCTTGTTGATGGGGCAGATATGTACTCCCATGCTTTGTGGAGATTGGAAATGTTCATCAATATTTTCCCTGTTCATTCCAGTGGTTCCACTTCAGAGGATCCTCAAGAATACCTTGATAGCTTTCATGACGTTCTTTAGAACATGGGTATTCTGGAGACCAATAGGGTCGATTTTGCTGCTTTTCAGATGACGGGTTCCCCCAAGAAATAGTGGAGGGATTATTTGTTGACTAGACCAGCTGGGTCACCTGCACTTACTTGGGATCATTTTTCGCGCCTCTTCTTGGAGAAGTTTCTACCTATTACTACCAGGGAGGAGCACCGTCGTCAGTTTGAGTGTCTTCAGCAGGGTAGCATGACTGTTACCCAGTATGAGACTCTCTTTGTGGATTTGGTTCGACATGCTATTCTTTTGTTACCCATACATAGAAAGAGGATTAGGAAATTTATTGAGGATCTTGCTCAACCCATCAGGTTGCAGATGGCTAAGGAGACGAGGAGCGAGATTTCCTTTCAGGATGCGGCCAATGTGGCCAGGATAGTCGAGATGGTTCTCGGATTGGGAGGTCAGGGGTAAGACAAGAGACCTCTCCATTCCGGTGGATTCAGCGGTGCCTCATCTGGAGGTTGGGTTACTTTTGGCCATTCTTCCAGGCCGTTTGATTCAGCACTTCAGGTATCCCATGGTACCTCAGGTGGTCGTGGTTCTTATATGCCTCCTTCTATTCAGCCAATATATAACGCACCATCAGCTCCTATCAGAGCACCTCTTCTGCAGAGTTATTATCGTGGTCAACCCTCTCGTCAGGGTCAGCCTCAGTATCAGGAGGGATGCTTTAAGTGTGGTGAATATGGGCATATTCGAAGAGCTTGTCCGAAATTTTTGGGTAATCAACTTCAGTACCAGAGTTCTCGTGCCATAGTTTTGGCACCAGCTGCAGCACCACCTGCCCATCCAGCCAGGGGTAGGGGTCAGGTATCCAGAGATAGGGGCCAGAATATTAGAGGTGGAGGCCAGACCGCTAGAGGTGGAGGTCCGCATGTCAGAGGTCGTCCTAGGGACATGGTTTAGGGTGGTGAGGCCCAACCCCGATTGTGTGCATTTCTAGCCAGACCTGAGGCAGAGTCCTCTGATGTTGTTATCATAGGTACCATTTCAGTTTTCAACAGAGATGCCTCAGTTCTGTTTGATCCGGGGTTTACTTACTCTTATGTATCATCTTATTTTGCTTCGTATTTGGTTGTTCCCCGTGATTCCTTCAGTGTCCCTGTTTATGTGTCTACGCCCGTGGGGGATGCTATTGTTTTAGATCGTGTGTATCGCTCGTGTGTGGGTCTTATTGAGGGTCTTGAAACCAGTGTGGACCTTTTGCTTCTTGGAATGGTGTATTTTGATATCATATTAGGCATGGATTGGCTGTCGCCTTATTATTCTATCTTGGACCGCCACGCCAAGACAGTTACTTTAGCTTTGTCGGGGTTACGTTAGTTGGAGTGGAAAGAGACTGCTAGGAATTCTTCCAGCAGAGTTATTTCTTATGCCAAGGCTCGTCGCATGGTTGAGAAGGGTGTTTGGATTATTTGGCTCATGCTCCTGATTCTAATGCTGAGGCTTCTTCTATAGATTCGGTGCCTGTTGTTCGTGAGTTTCCCGAGGTATTTCCTGCAGACCTGTAGGGGATGCCACCCGAAAGGGATATTGATTTTTGCATTGATGGAGATCCGGGCACTCAGCCCATTTCTATTCATCCATACCGGATGGCCCCACCCGAATTGAAAGAATTGAAAGAGCAGTTGCAAGACTTGATTGATAAGGGTTTCATTAGGCCTAGTGTCTCGCCCTAGGGTTAACCGGTTTTGTTCATGAAGAAGAAGGATGGATCGATGAGGATGTGTATAGATTACCGGTAGTGGAAGAAAGTTACTATCAAGAATAAGTAACCGTTGCCGAGAATTGATGATTTGTTTGGTCAACTTCAGGGCGCCAGGGTGTTTTCAAAAATTGATTTGAGATCGGGCTACCATCAGTTAAAGATTAGGGCATCTGACGTCCCTAAGACAGTCTTTTGGACGAGGTATGGGCACTATGAATTTCTGGTGATGTGTTTTGGCTTGACTAATGCCCCAGCGGCATTTATGGACTTGATGAATTGGGTTTTTCAAGCCTAATCTGGATTCCTTTGTAATTGTATTCATTGATGATATTCTAATATACTCCCGCATTTAGGAGGAGCATGAGCAGCACCTCCAGATAGCACTCCAGACTTTGAGGGATAGTCAACTGTATGCTGAATTTTCAAAGTGCGAGTTCTGGTTGGATTCAATAGATTTCTTGGGTCACATCATATCAGCAGAGGGTATTCAGGTAGATCCTAAGAAGATAGAGGCAGTCAAGAACTGGCCTAGACCCACTTCAGCCACGAAAATCAGGAGCTTCTTGGGTTTGGCGGGTTACTACCGTCCTTTTGTGGAGGGGTTCTCATCTATAGTACCCCCAATGACTAAATCGACTCAGAAAGGTGCCCCTTTCAAATGGTCGGACGAGTGTGAGGCGAGATTTCAGAAGCTCAAGACAGCCTTGACTTTAGCACCGGCGTTGGTATTTCCATCAGGTTCATGATCTTTCACGATATATTGTGATGCCTCCCATTTTGGTCTCGGAGCAGTATTGATGCAGGAAGGTAGAGTGATTGCATATGCATCTCGGCAGTTGAAGGTTCATGAGAAGAATTACCCTGTCCATGACTTAGAGTTGACAGCCATTGTTCACGCATTGAAGATTTGGAGGCACTATCTCTATGGTGTGCCGTGTGAGGTTTTCACGGATCATCGCAGTCTTCATTACTTGTTCAAGCAAAAGGATCTTAATTTGAGGAAGAGGAGATGGTTAGAGTTATTGAAAGACTATGACTTCACTATATTGTATCATTCAGGGAAGGCCAATATGGTGGTCGATGCATTGAGTAGGAAGGCAGTGAGTATGGGAAGACTTGCATTCATTCCAGTCGGTGAGAGACCATTAGCTTCATATATTCAGACTCTAGCCAATCAGTTTGCGAGGTTGGATATTTTGCCCAGCCGTGTTTTAACTTGTACAGTCGCTCGGTCTTCTTTATTTGAGCATATCAAAGATTGGCAGAATGATGATCCGGATTTGATGGTCTGTAGGGACACAGTTCGGCACGGTGGTACCAAGCAGGTTAAAGTTGGAGATGACGGTGTATTAAGGATGCAAGGTATAGTATGCGTGCCTAATGTATATGGGCTTCGTGAGTTGATTCTCGAGGAGGCTTACAGTTCTAAGTATTCTATTCACTCGGGTGTTGCCAAGATGTACCAGGACCTGCGGCAGCATTATTGGTGGCGAAGGATGAAGAAGGACATCGTTGCTTATGTGGCTCGTTTCTTGAATTGTCAACAGGTGAAGTATGAGCATCATAGACCTGGTGGCTTGCTTCAGCAGATAGAGATTCCTGAGTGGAAGTGGGAGCGTATTACTATGGACTTTGTTGTTGGGCTCCCACAGACTCAGAGGAAGTTCGACGTTGTTTCTGTTATTGTGGATAGGCTGATTAAATCAACACATTTCATTCTGGTGGAAAGTACTTATACCTCAGAGCAGTTGGCTGTGTCTATCAGTTCTGATCGAGGTACGCAGTTTACCTCGCACTTTTGGAGGGCAATTCAGCATGAGTTGGGTACACGAGTTGAGTTGAGCACATCATTCCATCCGCAGACGGACGGGCAGTCCGAACGTACTATTTAGATCTTGGAGGATATGCTTTGTGCCTGTGTTATTGACTTTGGAGGTTCTTGCGATAATTTCTTTCCGTTAGTGGAGTATGCCTACAATAATAGCAACCAGTCGAGCATTCAGATGGCTGATATGGTAGACGATGTAGATCGCCAGTTGGATGGTTTGAGTCGGGAGAGGCTTGGTTATTGGGTACAAAATTAGTTCAGGAGGCCTTGGACAAGGTCAAGATTATACAGGATCGACTTCGTATAGCTCAGTCCAGGCACAAGAGTTATGCCGGCAGTAAAGTTCATGATGTGGAATTCATGGTCGGAGAGAGGGTATTACTTTGGGTATCACCCATGAAGGGTGTTATGAGGTTCGGGAAGAAGAGCAAGTTGAACCCTAGGTATATCGGGCCATTTGAGATTCTTGAGAGAGGGGGGCAGGTAGCTTATAGACTTGTGTTGCCTCCAAGGTTATCCTCAGTTCATCCGGTATTCCATGTGTCTATGCTCCAGAAATACCATGGTGACCCATCCCATGTATTAGATTTCAGCTTTGTTCAATGGTACAAGGATTTGACTTATGAGCAGCAGCCAGAAACCATTTTAGACAGGCAGGTTCGTCAGTTAAGGTCAAAGAGTTACCCATCAGTTCGAGTGCAGTGGAGAGGTCATCCTGTTGAGGCCGCTACTTGGGAGTCCCAGCCGAACATGCGGAGTAGATGCCCACACTTGTTCACCAGTTCAGGTACTTTTCTATGTCCGTTCGAGGACGAACATTTATTTTAGAGGTGGAGATTGTGATGACCCAAAGGGTCATCTTATGATTTAAGGCACCATTTCGTGCTCATTAGCCTTAAAAAAATTAATATTATTCACCTTGATTTGTGTGCACAGTCCGGGCGTGAATCCGGAAAGCCTCTATGTGAAAATATAAGAAATAATAATTTCTAGAGTTAAAATTTGATTTTAGTTGACTTTGGTCAATATTTTGAGTAAACGGACCCGGACCCATGTTCCGACAGTCCCGGAAGGTCCGCAGTAAAATATGGGACTTGGGCATATGCCGAAAATTGAATTCCGAGGTCCCTAGCCTTAGAAATGAATTTTTTAAAGAAAATTGTTATACTGAATTTTAAAATAAATTAAAAAATGAATTAATGTTTGAACTCGTTGGTATCGGGCCCGTATTTTGGTTTCGGATCCGGTACAGGTTTATTATTATGTTTAAGTCCTATTTGTGAAATTTGGTGGAAATCGGAGTTCATTTGACTTAATTCGGACGTCCGGTTGAGAAAATAGTGAATTTGAAGTGTTCTTTAGAAAATCATGATTTTTTATGTTAAATTCGTAGTTTTAGGTGTTATTTTTGTGGTTTGATCGCACGAGCAAGTCCTTATGATGTTTTTAGGCTTGCGTTCATGTTTGGTTTGGAGCCTCGAGAGCTCGGGTGAGTATTGAATAGGCTACGAGGTGTTTCGGACTTATAACTTCTGCTGTCATAACTGCTACTGGTGGACTGACTCGTTCCTCTTCGCAATTGCGAAGCATTTCCTGCGATCGCGAAGAGTAAATGCACTGGGGTTCATTTTTTTCTTAGCGAACGTGAAGTCTTGGATACGAACGCGAAGCACTGGGGGGAGTACCCTTTGCGAACGCGGTCTGACTTACGCGAACGCGATGTGTTAATGGACCTGGGTGTAGGGGAGTTCGTTTCTTCGACACAAACGCGACGACTTGGTCGCGAACACGATGACCAAAGGCCGTAAAGCATCGCGAACGCGAGCCTACCTACGGGAACGTGAAAGCCATTTGGCCGTAACACTCTGCGATTGCGACAGGCCCATCGCGAACGCGATGAAGGACTGTCCAGCGATTAAAAACAGAACGGTAACACGGGAATAAGCCATTATTTCATATTTTCAAAACCAAAAAGACCTAGAGGTGATTTTCAATATACAAGTTCTTCCCCAAAGTGTTGGTAAATGATTCTAAACTATTTTCTTTCGATTACCCATTGTTTTTCATCACTTTTCAATCAAAAATCAAGGTTTTTCATGGTAGAAATTGGGGGTTTGGGTAAAATTAGGGAATTTTATAAAATTGGAATTTAGACCTCGAATTGGGGTCGGATTTCGAAACTAACTACATATCCGGGCTCAGGGGTGAATGGGTAAACAAAATTTGGTCCTAACCCCGAGTTTGGACTAAGTGGACCCGGGGTCGGTTTTTTAACTTTTTTATGGGAAAACTTAGGAAAACCATAATTTTGCATTAAAGTTAGTTCCTTTAGCACTAATTAATGATACTGAACTAATTATGATTAGATACGAGTGGTTTGGAAATGAATTCGAAAGGAAAGCAGTGAGTGGCCTGCGAGATTGAGGTAAGTGTTTGGTCTAACTTTGACTTGAGGGATTAGGAATCCTCGACTTAAATTCTATGTGAAATTATGTGTGTGTGGTGTATAGGTGAGGTGACAAGTACCTATGCGCCACCAAATTATCTGTTTAGCATGTTCCCTTCCCTGTTTCCAATTTATTATATTCATGTCTTAATTGTTTCATGACTATTGATGCTTCCATGTCTACTTGTTTTTGTCCACTTGTTTTGTTAAATATATTGTTTCACTTATTGGAAAGTATTAATTGTTCCTTAGCTTCGTTGTGGTACATTAATGGTTGAGCTGGTGGTCTGTGTTTCATGATACATTCCGGTAGATTTCGTTCGGTAGTAATAATTGGTGAAGTTTATTAATTTACAGCTTTCCGTTTACATTAGTTGAGATATAAATATTGTGAAGGATTTTGATGTAAATTGTGAAACCCTTATTATAAATGGTGAAATGTGATTGTCTAGTGGGAGCGGGTTGCATGCCGCAACAAGGAGTAATAAGGGTGGACAAGTGGGATCGGGTTGCACGCCGCAACATGAGGAATAAGGGTGATATATATGCTGAGGAATAATAAGGGTGGAAAGGTGGGATCGGGTTTCACACCGCAACAAGGAGTAATAAGGGAGAATATTCATGTTGTTACTGGTTATGATGGAAACTGGAATACCTACTGTATTATTTGTTGTTCTTCATATTCTGCTTTTACCGTTATTTAAATTGTAACATGTCACGTAAGGATTGGTTATAGTTGAGATCTGGAAAGATAGCTGGGTTATTTATTTATTTACTGCAAGTTACTGTTTCATTTAGTTTAGTATTTCCTTGTTGCTTTATTAAACATTGTATACAGGTTATATTATAAATGCCCTATCGTAGCCTCGTCACTACCTCACCGAGGTTAGGCTCGGCACTTACCATTACATGGGTTCGGTTTTACTGGTTTTACTGATACTGCACTCTGCACTTCTTGTGCAGATCCAGGTTTCGGTCAGAGTTGATTTTGAGTAGTAGCTGAATATTCGCACGCAGACGCGAGGTAGATCTCTTGGCGTCCGCAGATTCCTGGAGTCTTTTCCATATATCTACTGTTTTATTTAATTCAAAATAGATATTTTCTTTGAGCCAAATACTTGTAATATTCTTTAGTAGTTCGTGAATTGTGACTCCAAACCCTGGTTAGCTAGAGATTAGTATTAGTTTCTTAGTACACCATTTCATGTATTATTATTGTTGGTATCCTTTATTAGATTACAATAAGTTTCGTATATGTTTTAATTGATTCAAATGTTGAACCATCTAACATTGGCTTGCCTAGAAAGTATGGTTTTAGGCGCCATCACGATCCCGATGTTTGGAAATTTGGGTCATGACATGAACGCACTTCACTGCTATTCGGTTGCCTCATAGATTTGCACACATGGAAAACCACCTTTTCATCACCCACCTGGAAAGTGAGTTTACTGGCTTCCACATAAATAAGAGCCTTCCCCGTAGCAAGGAAAGGTCTATCTATAATAAACCGCACCTCATAGTCCACTTTACAATCAAGAATCACAAAATATGTCGCGGGAATGAATTTATCAACACGAACCAACACATCATCAATTATACCCAATGGTCTCTTCATGTTACGATCCTCCATTTGTAATCTCATAGATGTGGGTCTTGGTTTCCCAATTCCCAAAGTCTTGAAAAGCGAACATGGAATCAAATTGATACTTGACCCAAGATCACAAAGAGATTTAGCAAAGTAGTCACTTCCAATGGTACAGGGGATTGTGAAAGCGTCGGGATCTTCCATTTTAGGAGCCATTGAATGCAAAATTTCACTCTCTTGATGATTCATCTTTATTATTTCAAAATTCATCGATCGCTTCTTTGTAAACAAGTCCTTCATGAACGTTGCATAACCAGGAATTTGCTCCAAAACCTCAACCAATGGCACATTAATATATAGAATCTTCATCATGTCAATAAACTTTTTAAATTGATTTTTCCATTTTGCTTGGCACGCCTTTGAGGATAAGGAGGAGGAGGACTTGGCATTGATGCCTTAGTCTTTGGCACTACCAGTTCCGGTATGTCAACAATGTGCTCCATATACGGGTTCACTTCCTCTTGAGTCTCCTCCACATTGTCATCAATATAAATTCTTACTTCATTGTTTTCTTGCACCACATTGTTCTGGATCTCATCTTCTTGTACCACTTTCTCATCATCCACAATTTTCTTTTAACTTGAGGTGGGTGCATCCCCACCTTAGGACGAGTGTTTAAAGCTTGCGAGATTTGCCCCAATTGAATTTCCAAATTGCGAATTGAAGTGTTGTGAGAGGCTAGTTGGGAATCGGGGTCGGCATTCTTATTCATCATTTGTTTGAAAATGCTCTCAATCTGCCCCATCTCATTGTTGAAAGAGCTTGGACCATGTGAAGGATAAGGAGGCGAGTTGCTCGATTGTTGATACATCAGGGGCCTTTGAAAGCCCGGCCCTTGATTTTCTTGGTAATTGTTCCACCCCCTTGGTTGTTTCCTCCCCAATATCCTCGAGTATTGCCACTCCAATTGCCTTGGTTATTTTGACCATTTTTCCTTGATTGTTTTGATTTCTCCAATTCCCTTAGTTGTTACCATCATTGCAATTACCTTGGTTGCTAGAATTCCAATTCCCTTGATTACCATGTGGTTGCCCTTGTTATTGATTCGGCCCTTGAGAGTTATTTCTTTACCCTTGGAAGTTGTTCACATATTGTACTTCCTCCTCTTGTTCATTGTAAGATTCATCTTGATCAAACCCACTATCTTATTTTAATGCTCAACACGGTTTTGCATTTGAGGACTGTTTTGCTTTCTCTTGTTTACCATCATATTAGCTCCCTCCATTGAATTGACTTGCCTAGGATCTTGCACTTGTTGAAGTTGAGCCTTGGCTAATTGATTCATTATGGTGGTCAACTCGGCGATTGCTTGCCCATGATCATGCAATTCTTTATGTAGGTGAATCACGTTTGGATCACCTTGAGGAACATTTGCTCTAATTTTCCATGCCGATGAAGTATCATCCATTTCATCTAAGATCTCACAAGCTTCCGCATATGTCGTTTTCATGAAATTTCCATCGGGAAGTTGGTTGACCATATATTGATTGGTAGTATTGATCCCTCTATAGAAAGTTTGTTGAATCATAGCCTCCGTCATATCATTGTTTGGTCACTCTTTCACCATAGCTCGGTACCTCTCCCATATCTCATGAAACGGCTCATTGGGTTCTTGTTTGAATGCTAGAATCTCCCCTATAAGAGTAGTCATATGCCGGGGAGAAAAGAACTTTGAAATAAATTTCTCCGCCAATTCATCCCATGTACGGATGGAATGGTTTGGCAACCTTTCTAACCAATCCAAGGCTTTCCCCGTAGAGATAAAGGAAAGAGCCTCAACCTTGAAACATCCTTGGAGACGTTTGTCTATTAACTCCCCCAGCAAGTGTCCACAAACCCCTTTAAGTATTTTTATGCATTTTGATTTGGAGCCGTGGTGAAGAATCCCCGTTGCTCTAGCAATGTGAGCATAACACTTGTGATTTGAAAGTTTCCCGCCCTAATGTAGGGCGGGACTATGGAACTTGCATACCCTTTATTCGGCAAAATCTGGTGTGGATCTGCTCTTTGTGGAGGTGGGGGTGGAACGGGAACGTTGTCTTAAGGCGGTCGGCCTCGTCTATTTGCTTGAGGTTCAAGAAGAACCTCTTCAACTTGGTCATCTTCCACGTGCACATCCCCCAATGGCATGTTTCGAGAGGATAATCGTTGTTGAGAGCCATTGTTTCACCTACAATTGTTTCACCAAAAAGATTATTAATACGGAAGGAAAAGAAGACAATTCACACACAAAACCAAATGTATTGCTAAATTCATTTCTAGCTCCCCGGCAACGGCACCAAAAATTGATCTTGTACAAGTCACACCTCTTTTCGAGGTTATGAAATGGTCTATTTCAATAATAACACCCAATAGGGAGTCGGGATCAAATCCACAGGGAGTAGAGATGGGAATTAGTAGTATATATTTGGATAGAGCACGTGAAGTATCTAGATTGCACTTCCACAAATATGGTTTTGTTTGTACTTCTAAAATTACGATAAGGATTACAATTCTAAAGATATAAAACTACAGAATATTGCTTTTGGATGTTTTTCAAAGATATAAAAAGGCCTAGGGCTATGACCTTCACCTAAGTGTTTGCCTAATGGGTTGTAATTTTAAAGCTTGTTTTGTTAGTCGGGGTGTATTATAGCTATCAACACTCAAGTACCCACTCAATACCTTTCGGTAAGAGAGTGAATTTGCTAAATTGGCTTTCTCAAGTCCAAATTAGTATTGAACAAAACAGTTGATAAAATGCTCAAGTCAGGTTTTACTATCTCTAGGTTCAACCCTTTAATTAGGACTATCAATCTCTTGATTTTATCCCAAATTCTTGTTAGCCAAGTTTTCCTAGACTAAGTCTCTCTTTCTCAAGTAGAGACCAAGTTAAATAGGCATGAATTAATATTTGCAACCATTAATTCTACATTTAAAAGCAAGAACCAGGCTAAATAATAAACACTCAACCATAAACTAGCCATAAATCAAACACCCATTAGGTTTACACACTAGGGTTTGGTCACACCCCTAGCTAAAAATCTAGCTACTCATAATGGGTATAGAAGAAAATAGAATAGAAATGATGATAAAACTCATATTTCAAGATTAAAAGATAAAAACCCAATGTTGAATCACCAAAATAAGCTAAAGTTTCCTAAAGAAGTAAGGCAAAACGGCTACAACACTTTGAATATTCAAAACTTGACCTAATTTCGTGAAAGTAGTCTATTTACACAAAGATGGAATTTTCGGACAAAAATGCCCTTTCAGAGGTTCTGCGGCCCGCACTTCTCTTCGGTCATGATAGGAGTTGACTCTGCGGCTGCACAATTCTGGATTACGGGCGCATGTCTCACATTCTGCGGTCTGCACAATTCTTGGTGCGGTCGCACAAGGATTTTTAACGAACCGCACATTTTCTGAGTGCAGTCGCACAACTGATTTCTACGACCGCACAATTATTGTGCGGTCCGCATTTCTTTTTGAGCTTGAAATGAGACTATGTAACGACCCGATCGATCGTCTTATCAGTTATAGACCGATCCCCTGTTTATTGTTTCCCCGTGTCTTTTTCTGCTTATGTGTCTTGTCGGGAGGTATTGGTTATGGTTTCAAAGAGTTTTGGGACACTTAGTCCCTAAACGGAAGCTTCAGCCTTAAGATTTTGGTCGTAGTCAGAATGAAGTTTCCTCAGTTTTGTTAGCTCTGTTGGGTGATTTTGGACTTAGGGGCGTGTCCAGATTGTGTTTCGGAGGTCTGTAGCTCATTTAGGATTGAAATGACGAAAGTCGAATTTTTGGAGATTTTGACCGGTAGTGGACTTTTTGATATCGGGGTTGGATTCCAATTCCGAAAGTTGGAGTTGGTCCATAACGTTGAATATGACTTGTGTGCAAAATTTAGGGTCAATGGGACGTGGTTTGATAGGTTTCTGCATCAGCTGTAGAAATTGGAAGTTTCAAGTTCATTAAGTTTGAATCAGAGGGTGATTCATGTTTTTAGCGTTGTTTGATGTGATTTGTGGGATTGACTAAATTTGTATGGTGTATTAGGACTGGTTGGTATGTTTGGTTGAGGTCCCGAGGGCCTCGGGTGTGTTTCGGATACTTAACGAATTTGAATTTGGACTTAGACAATTGCTGAGAATTTTTTGGTTTCTGGTGCTTCATACCTACGGAGGGGAGATCGCAGGTGCGGACTCGCATGTGCGGAGGGTAGCTCGTTGATGCGGCCATAGTCTGGGTAGCCAGTGGTTGCAGGGGCGGCAATATGACCGCAGAAGCAGAGCCGCTTCTGCAGAGAAGCAATTGCAAAAGTGAAGGTCGGGCTAAGGAGGTTATCGCATAATGAACATGGGTCCGCAGGTGCGCACACGTAGGTGCGACCACATGATCGTAGAAACGGACTCTTATCTTTAAGTGGTATCCGCACCTGCGAGGGGAATTCTGTAGGTGCGGTGGCGCAAGTGTGATGGCAGGTCCGCAGATTCGGAACAACTGGGAAGAAAAGTGAATTTCGAGGGTTTGATTCCCATTTAGATTTTGGGACTTTGAGAGCTCGATGTGAGGCGATATTTTGAGGTATCTTCAAGAAGATTGTTGGGACAATTGATTCTAACCTGCATTGAACTATATTACATGAATCTATTCTTATTTCATCATCTAATTAGGGATTTAAGTTGGAAATTTGGGGGGAAATGGTCGAAACTTCATAGACTAAAATTTTGAGTTTTGAAAGGCGATTTGAGGCCGGATTCGAGAAACTCTTGTATGGTTAGACTCGTGAATGAATGAGTGTTCATATTTTGTTACTTTTTCCCGATTCCAAGACGTGGGCCCTGGGAGGCTCTTTGGGTCGATTTCCTAATTTTTTGCTTTAGATTAGATTTCATTAATTAGATTAGTTATATATATATATATGGTATGTAATTGATTTTTGCTAGATTTGAGCCATTAGGAGTCGGATATTCATGAGAAAATCATTGCTACCAATTGATTGAGCTTGGTTCGAAGTAAGTGGCTTGCCTAACCTTGTATGGGGGAAATCCCCTTAGGATTTGGTACTGATATGATATGTGAGCACTGTGTGAGCGAGGTGACGAGTGCGCGGGCTATTTGTTGTAAAAAAAACTTGATTTTACTGAGTAATTACCTGTTTTCACCTTTATTGAGTATACTAGCATGTTTAGTTATTCTGTTAGCCTAAAATAGAATGTATGTGTGTCTTAATTGCTTAACTGAACTGTACATTTTCTGCTTCATTTATTATTTACTAGTGGGCCTGACCTGACCTCGTCACTACTCAACCGAGGTAAGGCTTGGCACTTATTGGGTACCATTGTGGTGTACTCATGCTACTCTCTACACATGTTTTCATGTGCAGATCCAAGTACATCGTTCCAGCCTCACTATTAGTCGTGCACCTAGTGCTGCTGCTACGGAGACTTTGAGGTACATCTGCCGCGTTCGCAGACCTAGGAGTCCCCCTCTTTATTTTCGTGTAGTTCTTCTTCTATTACTTGTAAACACTGATGTATAGAACAAATAGTAAATTCTTAGAAGCTTGTGACTTATGATGTTCTGGGTCTTGGGGAAACTCTGTATGTACTTGGAGAATTGTTATTGTATATGCCGAGCAGCATTTCTATCACTATTTCATTTCTGTTACTGTTAATGATTTAGATTCATGTTCCACTTTTGTTGTTCTTCCGCAAATGTTAGTCTTACCTAGTCATAAAGACTAGGTGCCATCGCGACCTCCCACGGAGGAAAGGTTGGGTCATAACAAGTTGGTATTAGAGCTCTAGTTTAAAAGGTGTCGTGAGTCACAAGCCAGTTTAATAAAGTCTCGCAGATCGCTACGGAAAGGTCCGTACTTATCTTCGGGAGGCTATGGAACTGTTAGGAAAAATTATATTTCTTTGATTACTTGTCGTGCGAAATTTTTTGATATCAAATTCTAAACTTTTGTTTTATATTTCTTCTCACAGATGGAAATGGCCCATACCGAAGGATCTGATGACTAGGCACCCGTGCCCCCTTCTAGAGCCGCTAGAGGCTGGGCCCGGGGTAGAGGACGATCACGTAGTGCATCCAAATCACCCACGCGAGCTGCGGAAGAGGAGCCCCCATAAGATCCAGCTAGAGGGCAGGCAACTGAGGGCTCTATAGCCGCACCAGCCCTCCAGGAGACCTAGAACAGTTTATGAGCATGTTCAACACCTTCGCTCAGGCTTGATTGATTCCACTAGCCCCTGCCACATCCCAGGCCGGGGGAGGGGCACAGACTCCCGCAGCCCGTACTCTTGAGCGAAGGGTCCAGGTCGACCAAGCCCCAGAGTTTATCCCTATGCAAACGGAAGCTCCGGTCCAGCACGAGACTAGGGCAATAGCTTCTGAGGTAGAGCAGTTCAGACTTGAGAGGTAAAAGAAGTACCACCCACCTACCTTCAGTGGATTGGCTACAGATGATGCCCAGGGTTTTCTGGAGGAGTACCATCATATTCTCTGTACTATGGGCTTTGTGGAGACTAGTGGGGTTTTTTATACCACCTTCCAGCTTAGAGGCACAACCTATTAGTGGTGGTGTGCTTATGAGTTGAGTAGTCCAGCTGAGGCAGCTTCACTTACATGGACTCAGTTCTCGGACGTGTTTTTAAGAGAGTAGTCCCTCAGAGCCTCAGGGACTCATGGAACGTGGGGTTTGAGCAGATGCGCCAGGGTGCTATGACTATGTCAGAGTATGCAGTCCGCTTCAGTCACCGACCTTGGTTGCCTCAGTTCGAGAGAGGGTTCATCGGTTTATTAAGGGACTCCACCCCAGTACCCGAATCAGTATGGCCAGGGAGTTGGAGATGGATATTTCTTATCAACAAGTTGTGAGTATTGCTAGGAGATGGCATACTTGCCCGGGAAAGAGAGGAGAGAGAGGCCAAGAGGTCTCGAGAGTCTGTCACTTATAGTGGTACTCGTGCCCCATCTACAGTTCTTCATGTTAGGGGTTATGTGAGTCGCCCCGTTCATTCAGCTCTTCCAGCCGCCAGTGGTGTTCCAGCCCCTTCTAGACCCTAGGAGACTTATTATGCACCGTCGGTATCTAATGTGCCTCCTGCAAGGGGTGCTTTTAGCGACCATTCCAGCAGACCTGGCCCAAGTCAGTCACAGCAGCCACGCCCTCTGAGAGCTTGTTTTGAGTGTGGTGACACTCGTCATGTGGTGAAGGATTTCCCCAGAATTAGGAGGGGTGTACCTCCACAGACTTCTCATCCACTGCGTGCTCCACCAGGTCCTCACGCTATGATTCCAACACTATCTACCACCCCACCTACTTAGCCAGCTCGAGGTGGAGGACCGGAGGTCAAGTCACCTTTGAGAGGGAGGTCGGGCCAGATATTATGCTCTTCTGGCTCGGGAAAAGGCAAATTCTTCTGACTCTGTCATTACAAGTATTGTTCCGGTTTGTCATAGAGATGCGTCGGTATTATTTGACCCACGATTTATATAATCGTATGTGTCCTTTTTTTTGCCCCGTATTTGGATGTATCTCGGGATTCTTTGAGTTTCCTTGTTTATGTGTATACTCTTGTGGGAGATTCTCTTGTTGTGGACTGCGGGTATGGTCGTGTTTGATTTCTCTTAGTGGTTTTGAGACCATATCCGATTGATTATACCTCAACATGGTAGACTTTGATGTTATGTTGGGCATGGACTGATTGTCGCCCCATTATGCTATTCTTGATTGTCACGCTAAGACCATGACGCTGGCTATGCCAGGATTAATACGATTAGAGTGGAGGGGTACCTTAGAGTATACTCCCAGCAGAGTCATTTCATTTCTTAAATCTCAACGAATGGTTAAGAAGGGGTGTGACACGTATCTAGCTTATGTGACAGATATCAGTATTGATACCCCTACAGTTGAGTATGTTCCAGTAGTGAGGGACTTCCCAGATATGTTCCCAGCTGATATTCCGGGTATGACGCCCGACAAAGATATTGATTTTGGAATTGATTTATTGCCGGGCACTCAGCCCATATCTATTCCTCCATATCGTATGGCTCCTCCTGAGTTGAAAGATTTGAAGGAGCAGTTACAGGAGTTGCTTGATAAGGGCTTCATTCGGCCCAGTGTGTCACCTTGGGGTGCTCCGGTCTTATTCGTGAAGAAAAGGGATGGTTTTATGCGTATGTGCATTGATTATCACCAGTTGAACAAAGTTACATAGAAGAACAGATATCTATTGCCTCGTATTGATGACTTATTTGATTAGTTACAGGGTGCCAGGGTGTTTTCCAAGATTGACTTACGTTCAGGCTATCATAAGTTGAAGATTCGGGAGCTAGATATCCCGAAGACTGCTTTCAAGACTCGTTATGGTCACTATGAGTTTCTTGTAATGTCT
This sequence comes from Nicotiana paniculata, assembly GCA_005239505.1. NCBI lineage: Eukaryota > Viridiplantae > Streptophyta > Magnoliopsida > Solanales > Solanaceae > Nicotiana > Nicotiana paniculata. The sequence goes on along the minus strand of ML324502.1, from coordinate 91,803 downwards.
TTTAAGTTTACCAATGCCCCCAACAGCTTTTATGCACTTGATGCACAGTGTGTTCCTGCCTTATCTTGACTCGTTCTTCATTGTGTTTATTGATGACATTCTGGTGTACTCCCATACTCGGGAGGATCATGAGCAGCACCTAAGAACTGTGCTTCAGACCTTGAGAGAAAAGAAGTTGTATGCAAAATTTTCGGAGTATGAGTTTTAGATAGACTCAGTGGCATTCTTGGGTCACGTAGTATCAAGTGATGGGATCAAGGTGGATCCAAAGAAGGTGGAAGCAGTGCAGAGTTGGCCTAGACTGTCATCAGCTACGGAGATCCGGAACTTTCTTGGTTTGGCAGGGTATTAGCGTCGTTTCATAGAGGGATTCTCATCTATTGCAGCACCTATGACCAGGCTGACCTAGAAGGGTGCTCCGTGCAGGTGGACAGCGGAGTGTGAGAAGAGCTTTCAGAAGCTCAAGACAGCTTTAACTACAGCCGCAGTTTTGGTATTGCCTACAGGTTGGGGGTCTTATATTGTATATTGTGATGCGCCGCGGATTGGACTCGACACGGTGTTGATGCAAGACGGGAGGGTGATTGCATGCTTGTCCAGACAGTTGAAGGTGCATGAGAAGAACTATCATGTCCATGACCTTGAGTTAGCAGCTATTGTTCATGCCTTGAAGATTTGACGGCACTATTTATATGGTGTCCCTTGTGAGATTTACACCGATCATCGGAGTTTGCAGCATTTGTTCAAGCAAAAGGATCTTAATTTACGTCAGCGGAGGTGGTTGGAGCTACTTAAAGACTATGATATCACCATTTTGTACCACCCGGGGAAGGCCAATGTGGTGGCCGATGCTTTGAGTCGTCGGGCGAAAAGTTTGGGGAGGTTAACATATCTAGCAGCAGCAGAGAGGCCATTTGCGTAGGAAGTTCAAGCCTTAGCTAGCCAGTTTGTGAGATTGGATATTTCTGATCCGAGTTGAGTATTGGCTTGTGTGCTCTCTCGGTCTTCTCTTTATGATTGTATCAGGGAGCGTCAGTATGATGACCCCTATTTTCTTGTACTTAAGGACATTGTCTAGCACGATGATGCTAAGGAGGTCACTATTGGGGATGATGGTGTATTGAGGATGCAGGGCAGGATATGCGTGCCCAATGTGTATGAATTGTGTGAGTTGATTCTCTAGGAGGCTCACAGTTCGCAATACTCCATTCATCCGGTGTCGCGAAGATGTATCAGGACTTGAGGCATCATTACTGGTGGAGGAGGATGAATAAGGACATAGTGGAATATGTGGATCGGTGTCTAAATTTCCAGCATGTGAAGTATAAGCATCAGCGGCTTGGTGGGTTGCTTCAGAAGTTAGAGGTTCCGGAGTGAAAATGGGAGCAGATCACTATGGATTTCGTGGTTGGACTCCCACAGACTCAGTGGAGGTTTCATGTAGTTTGGGTGATTGTAGATAGGCTTACCAAGTCAGCTCATTTCATTCCTATGATGACTACCTATTCTTCCGAGCAGCTGGCTCGAATTTACATCTGCGAGATCATCAGGCTTCATGGTGTACCGGTATCTATCATCTCTGATCGGGGTACGCAGTTTACATCACGGTTTTGGAGGGACGTATAACATGATTTGGGTACTCGAGTGGAGCTGAGCATAGCAATTCACCCTCAGACAGACGGACAGTCCGAGCGCACAATTCAGATATTAGAGGATATGCTCCGTACGTGTGTGATGGAGTTTGGAGGGTCGTGGGATCAGTTCTTGCCACTTGCGGAGTTTGCCTACAACAACAGTTATCAGTCAAGCATCCAGATGACATCGTATGAGGCTCTATATGGTAGGCGGTGTCGGTGCCCAGTGGGTTGGTTCGAGCCGGGCGAGGCTAGATTATTGGGTACAGACTTGGTTCAGGATGCCCTAGAAAAGTTAAAGGTGATTCAGGATCTACTTCGCACAGCGCAGTCCAGACAGAAGAGTTATGCGGACTGGAAGGTTCGCGATGTTGCATTCATGGTTGGAGAGTGAGTCTTTCTTCGGGTTTCGTCTATGAAGGGCGTTATGAGATTTGGGAAGAAGGGCAAGCTGAGCCCAAGGTTCCTTGGTCCCTTTTAGGTGTTGCGGCGAGTTGGGAGGTTGTTTATGAGATTGCCTTATCTCCCAGTCTAGCAGGAGTTCATCTGGTATTCCACATTTCTATGCTCCGAAAGTATCACGGTGATCTGGCTCATGTGTTAGATTTCAGCTCAGTCCAGTTGGACAAGGATCTATCTTATGTTGAGGAGCCAGTGGTCAGAAAGCTAAGGTCGAAGAAAATTGCGTCCTTGAAGGTTCATTGGAGGGGTCAGTCGGTCGAGGAGGCGACTTGGGAGAACGAACTTGATATGCGCAGCTGTTATAATCATCTTTTCACCACTTAAGGTATGTCTCTATACTCGTTCGAGGATGAACAATTGTTTTAAGAGGGGGGAGGATGTAATGACCCGGCCGGTCGTTTTGTCAGTTATAGCCATGATCCCCTATATACTGCTTTCCCCATGTCTTTTCTTCTTATGTGTCTTGTCGGGAGGTGTTGGTTGTGGTTTAGGAGAGTTTTGGGACTCTTAGTCCCTGAACAAAATACTAAGTCTTAAGATTTTGACCGTAGTCAAAACTGTGGGAAGACGACTCCAGAATGGAGTTTCGCCGGTTCCGTTAGTTCTGTTGGGTGATTTTGGACTTAAGGGCGTATCCGGATTGTGTTTCGAAGGTCTGTAGCTCATTTAGGCTTGAAATGGGGAAAGTTAATTTTTTTGGAGATTTTGACCGGTAGTGGACTTTTTGATATCGGGGTCGGATTCCGATTCCGGAAGTTAGAGTAGATCTGTAATGTTGAATATGACTTGTGTGCAACGTGGTTTGATAGGTTTCGGCATCGGTTGTCGAAATTGGAAATTTCAAATTCATTAAGTTTGAATCAGAAGGCGATTCGTGTTTTTAGCGTTGTTTGATGTGATTTGAGGGATCGACTAAGTTCGTATGGTGCATTAGGATTGGTTGATACGTTTGGTTGAGGTCCCAAGGGCCTCGGGTGTGTTTTGGATGCTTAACGGATTGGAATTTGGACTTAGGAAATTGTTGAGAATTTGCTGGTTCCTGGTGTTTCGCACCTACGGAGGGGAGACCGCAGGTGCGAATTCGCATGTGCATAGGGTAGCTCTCATATGCGGCCATGTTCTGGGTAGCCAGTGGTCACAAGTGCGACAATGTGACCGCAGAAGCGGAGCCGCTCCTGTGGAGAAGCAATCAGAAAAGAGAAGGTCGGGCTGGGGAGGTTATCGCAGAAGCGGACTCTTAGTTTTAAGTGGAATCCGCACCTGCGAGGGAAATTTCGCAGGTGCGGTGTCGCAGGTGCGATGGAAGGTGTGCTGATGCGGAATAACTGGGCAGAAAAGAGAATTTCAAGGGTTTGATTCCCATTTCGATTTTGGGACTTTGAAAGCTCGGTGTGAGGCGAATTTTTGAGGTTTCTTCAAGAAGATTGGTTGGGGTAAGTTATTCTTACCCGGATTGGACTATATTTCATGAATCTATTGTTTTTTTCATCATCTAATTAGGGATTTGAGTTGGAAATTTGGGAGAAAGTGTTAGAAACTTCATAGAATAAAATTTTGAGTTTTGAAAGGTGATTTGAGGTCGGATTCGAGAAATTCTTGTATGGTTATACTCGTGAGTGAATGGTGTTCATATATTATGACGTTTACCCGATTCCGAGACGTGGCCTTGGGAGGATCTTTGGGTTGAATTCCTAATTTCTCGCTTTAGATTAGATTTCATTAATTAGATTTGTTTCTTATAGATATATTTATGGTATGTAATTGATTTTGGCTAGATTTAGGACATTCCGAGTCGGATATTCGTGGGAAAAGCATTGCTACCGATTGATTGAGCTTGGTTTGAGGTAAGTGACTTGCCTAACCTTGTATGGAGGAAAATCCCCTTAGGATTTGGTACTAATTTGATATGTGAGCGCCATGTGCGCGAGGTGACGACTGCATACACAGGCTATTTGTTATAAAAAAACCTTATTTTACTTAGTAATTACCTGTTTTCGCCTTAATTAAGTATACTAGCATGTGTAGTTATTCTGGTAGCCTAGAATAGCATGTCTATATGTCTTAATTGCTTAACTGGACTATTTGCAGCATGCTTAGTGAATTCCTACTTCTTTTCTTGACTTGTACTAAGCCTAAATTGTAGGTTCTTTTGCTATAACTTTTATCTTCATTTGTTTGAGATGTGTATTTACTTTGGAACTACGGGACAGAATCTCGGTTGATCCCCCTGCATATTTACTTTTGAGACTACGAGGCAGTCCCTCGTGAGTTCTCCCTGTACATTTACTTTTGAGACTACGAGGCGGTACCTCGGGAGTCTCCCTGCATATTTTTGGACTACGAGATGGTATCTCGGGAGATCCCCTGCTGTTTATTTCGTGTGTTGAACTATTATTTGTTGTATTTCCTTTTACTTAGTTCCAGTCTATTATTATGCTATATATTTTCTGCTTCATTTATTATTTATCGGTGGGCCTAACCTGACCTCGTCAATACTCGACCGAGGTTAGGCTTAGCACTTACTGGGTAACCATTGTGGTGTACTCATGCTACTCTCTGCACATGTTTTCGTGTGCAGATCCACGTACATCATTCCAGCCTCATTATTAGTCGTGCACCTGCAACTGCTACGGAGACTTCGAGGTACATCTTCCGCATCCACAGACCTAGGAGTCCCCCTCTTTCTTTTCGTGTAGTTCTTCTTCTGTTACTTCTAAACACTGATGAATAGAAAAGATAGTAAAGTCTTAGAAGCTTGTGACTTATGATGTTCCGGGTCTTGGGAAAACTCTGTATGTACTTCGAGAGTTGTTATTGTATATGCCGAGCGGAATTTTTATCACTATTTCTTTTTCGTTACTGTTAATTGTTAAGATTCATGTTCCATTTTCGTTGTTATTCCACAAATGTTAGGCTTACCTAGTCGTAGAGTCTAGATGCCATCGCGACCTCCCACGGAGGGAAAGTTGGGTCATGACAGACTCTTTGAACTTTAGCTCTTGCATAGCTTCTGTGGCCGCACAATAATTCTGCGGCCCGCACTTTACACTTGGACTTTGTTAAATTTCCTTCACATTTTGCAGCCGCAGATGAAAATCTGTTGTCCGTACTTGAGCTTTTGTGCCTGATTTTTGTTCTTGAGTTCAGATCACTCCTTCTTGAGTTGGATTTCATCTTAGCGGCTTATCTTCCAATACTCCTGCAATTAAGCACATTTCATCAGTTTTCGGGAATATAATTAAACACTTTTGGACTAAAATGAAAGCTAAAAGAAGTACTTACGTATCAACTACCCCCGAATGTAAAAGGTTTAATTTAGGTCATTATTGAAAAGATCAACAAAAGTCAACTCCCGGGCCCGCTTGGTTCAAACCCGAAATTCGGACCAAAATACGATTATCCATTCACCTCCGAGCCCGGTTATGTAGTTTGTTTCGAAATCCGATCTCAATTTGAGGTTAAAATTCCAACTTTTCAAAAATCCTTAAGTCTACCCAAATCCCCAATTTTTACCGTGAAATCCTAGATTATAGGTTGAAATCTTATGAAATATATTGGTTAATTGAAGGAAAGTAAGTTAGTATCACTTACCAATAAATTGGGGAAGAAGAGTTCCTAGAAAAATCGCCTCTAAGGTTTCTAGGTTTGAAAAGGTGAAAGAATGAACTAAAATCCCGCTTTCCCCATCTTTTACCCAGCTGCAGTTATCGCAATTGCGACACAAAGTTCGCCATTGTGATGATCAATATTGCGATAAATTCTTCACAAATACAAAAAACCCCAGAGCCTGATATCTTCGCAAAAGCGAATATTTGACTCGCAAATTCGAGTCTGCCTTGGTCTTCTTCCGATCACAAATGCGACCATTTGTTCGCAAATGAAAACCCTGTCCCCATCATATTTGTGGACTTCTCTTCACAAAAGCGAAGCTGACCCAGCTCCCTCCATCTTTGTAAATACGAGCCTGACTTCGTATTTGCAAGTCTCACACTTGCGGTCAAGTCCTCGCAAATGCAAGATCTGCAGACCTGATGCACCAGCATTCCATTTAAGTTCAAAAATCACTCCTTAGCCTATCCGAAAGTCACCTGAGCCCTCGGGGCTCCAAACTAAACATGCACACAAGTCCAAAAATCACATGCGAACTCGCCCGGGCAATCAAAACACCAAAATAATGCCTAGAACTACGAATCGGACACCAAATCAAATGAAACTTCCAATGAAACGTAAGAACTTCTATTTTAACAACCGGACGTCTGAATCACGTCAAACTAACTCTGTTTCTCACCAAATTTTGCAGACAAGTCATATATTTAGTAACGGACCTGTACCTAGTTCTGAAACCAAAATACAGACCCGGTAGTAACAAAGTCAAACATTGGTCAAATCTTGAAATTCATTAAACCTTTAAACTTCAAATTTTTGACAAAAAGCGATAACTCGAGCTAGGGACTTCCGAAATGATTTCGGGCATACACTCAAGTCCCAAATTACGATATGGACCTGTTGGGACCATCAAAATACGGATTCGGGTCTGTTTTCTCAAAACATTGACCGAAGTCAACTCAAATATACTTTTAATGCAAAATTTCATATCTCAATTTTTAACATAAAAGCCTTCTGAAAAAATACATGTACTGCGCATGCAAATCGAGAAAGTTTTAAAGAAGTTATTGGAGGCTTCGAAATATAGAATTAAGGGTTAAAACTCTAGATGACCTATCGGGTCATCACATTTTCCTAATTTTTTATCAATAGAAGAAATAACTCCTTTTTATTTTCTCGAGAAGTATGTAACTAAGACATGGATTTAGTCCATTTAGCCGATAGAAAATCCCATTTTGTGGCCCATGTCCAGTTTTATCATGGTAAATGAAGGTCCAGCCTGCTTAATATATTTAGAAGAATTAACCCAAATAGCCGTCTATAACGACCCGGTCGGTCGTTCAGCAGAAATTTCATTATTATTCCTATTTTTACCTTGTCATGGTTGGTTATACTATTTATAATGTGTTAGAGTTGGTAGTCTCGGAATCGGAATGGTTGTAGCAAGAATTTAGTCATTTAGTCTTTAAAAATAGCCTTATAGTTGGAAAAGTCAACTAAGAGTTGACTTATTGATAAACGACCTCGGAATGCGGATTTTATGGTTAGGATAGCTTCGTTAGGTGATTTGGGACTTAGGAGTGTGTCCGGAATATTTTTGTGATGTCCGGTGTAGAAGTAGGCTTGAATTGGCGAAAGTTAGTTTTTGGCGATTTTCGGTCGGGAGTGGAAAATAGGATGTCGGGGTCGGAATGGAATTCCGATAGTTGAAACATGTTCATAATGTCATTTTGGTTATGTGTGCAAAATTTCAGATCAATCGGAGGTGTTTTCTTCAATTTTTGAACTGAGCTTTTGGAGCGATTTTGAAGAGGGAAGACAATTTTTCTTCATTGAGATAAGGATTTTGGACCCAATAACTCGATTATATGTGATTAAGGACCAAATTAACAGCGTTTAATTGGGGAAGCCTTTTAGGGATGATTTGAGGGGTCAAACGGACTCCGATTTCAGAGTTCTTTATATGTACAGACTCGTGAGATGATGAGGATCGTATTGGTATAAAGTTTGCGGAGTTCCGAGATGCGGGCCTGGGGGTTGGGTTTTGGCTAATTTCGGGTTTTGTGCTAAAATTGGTACTTTTCAATTGGAATTCATTCCCATAGCACAATTTGATGATAAAAATCTGATCTTGGTAGATTTGGAGCACTCGGAAGTTCATTCGAGAGGCAAGTGTATTGCGGTATAGCTTTTCGGGCTAGTTTGAGGTAAGTAATGTCTTTAAATCCTGTCATGAGGGTGTGAAACTCCGGACTTTACATCCTTTCACGGATTTTGGAGTGATGCACACACTGGATGACGAGTGAGGGGCGTGCACGAACTGGAAATTTGGAAAAATGTTCCTTTTTAGACAACTATTGAGTTGCGAAACTGCTTTTAAAGTATATATTTTATAGTATTATCATGTTTTGATATATTTGGGTTGTAAGCCATGTTTGGGGCCTAGTGCCAATCTGTTTTAACCCCTTGGGGGCTATTTTACTGATATTCCCCACTTTGAAACTATGATTTTTCACTCAGTCTTTCTTGTGAAATTGTTGACACTCCTATTTGATGATATTACTATTTCTTGAAATGAAATACTATTTTTGGGTCGAGAACCCCGTTTATTTATGGCCCGAGTGGCATGTTGAGAGTGTCTGACTGAGTGAGGTCGAGGGCCAATATTGTGAGGATGTTATGATATGAGAGAGGCCGAGTGCTTGAGAGTGATTGATGCCATGATTTGGCTTATTTATAGCGCTTAGGCTGTAGGATCCCCTCCGGAGTTTGTACACACCCCCAGTGAGCACAGGTACCTACTGAGTGCGAGTGCCAAGTGATGAGTGATTGGGATGCATGAGTGACAATGAGGTTTACCGAGGGGCTGATGTTGAGTGACTGTGAGGTACTGAGTGACTGTTATTGAGTGATGGTGAGGTGCTGAGTGACTGATTACGAGTGATGATTTTTCCCGAGGGGCGGTTTAAAAATGCTATTTTGCTGAGCTTTTGATTATGATTCATTTCATCTTTCAAACTGATATTTTGGGAGTTTTACTGAGAAATATTGGAAATTATACTTGTTTCAAAGATTTTTTTTACGGAAACTGGTTTTCGAACTTATGTATACTTTATTGAGTCTTGATATTTTACGACTTAGAGAAAATTTTTATACTCTGTTGCTCGTTATTATTGATTTTTAAGAAATTATATTAAAACAAATGTGTAGTTATGTGATGGTTAGCTAGCCTAGTTCCACGATAGGCGCCATCACGACCTGTTAGGATTTGGGGTCGTGACAAGTTGGTATCAGAGAACTAGGTTACATAGGACTCAACGGTCATGAGCAGGTTTAGTAGAGTCTTGCGGATCGGTACGGAGACGTCTGTACTTATCTTCGAGAGGATGCATAACCCTTAGGAAAAATTTCACATTCTTGAATTCTTGTCGTGCGAATCCATTTCATTCATCCAAAAGCGTAACTCCTTGAATTCCTTTCTTGTATTCGAATGTGCACGCGAGCGCTTGGTATCAGTTGTGCGTCGTCGGCTTGAGGTCGGATTTTGTCTGTCGCTTGAATGTTGAGATTTTGTTTGTGTGAGCACATGTTTTGGGGACTTATATGTCCATTGGTGTCCTTATTGATGGAACTTTGTCACTAGATGACTACGTGGTGGGTGTGATTGATAGTTAGATGTGTTCAGGTTGTTTGATTGTTGCAAGAATGGATTAGCAGGGGAGGTAGCAAGAATCATGGATAATTGACTTCAATCTTAAGTTAGAATATGACCTCGAGCTGTGAGTGTAGTGAAGGACCTCTTATGTTGTTTAGACATGGAGCGAAGCGGATCCTTCTATTGTGTTATGAGTTCCTGGTGATGTCCTTTGGGCTGACCAATGCCCCAGCAGCGGTCATGTATTTGATTGCCAACGTATTCAGCCGTGTTATAACTCCTTTGTTATTGTATTTATTGATGGCATCCTGCCGTACTCTCGTAGCCAGGGATAGCATACTCAGCATTTGATGATGGTATTACAAGGATATAGGGAAGAGAAGCTTTGTGCGAAGTTCTCCAAGTGTAAGTTTTTGGCTAAGTTTAGTATCATTCTTGGTATACGTGGTGTCCAGTGAAGGTATCTATATGGTCAGACGAGTGTGAGTAGAGCTTCCAGAAGCTCAATAATTCCTTGACCACAGCTCCAGTGTTAGTATTGTCATCAGCTTCAGGTTCTTATACAGCTTAATGGGATGTCTTGGGGGTAGGTAGTGGTTGTGTTCTAATGTAGGAAGGTATAGTAATTGCATGATAGCTATGATTTTTGGAAGTGTATAGGGAGATATCATTTTGAGGTTAAGTAGGTAGGGGTATCTCCTGCGGGTTGTCTTGAGGTGTGTGACCCTTATGTTTATCTGTAGCAAGTTCTCTCTATCAGTTAATGATGTATGTTGTAATTTGAGTTTAGATCGCTTGTAGGAGTTGTCATGACCATTACAATGGTGGATGCGAGATGTGCATCTGACTTGAGTGTTAGATGGTTTGGGTCAGATGAGCTTATGGAGGATTTAGTAGAACCTCACCACAGTATGGTGGCAGTGATAGTGTATGGGCACCGTGAGTTATTGTTTGTATTGATCTTTGGCTTTGAGCCAAGTGGGGGAGTCCACTAATGATAAGTTGATTACACGATTATGTGTTTTATTGGTTTCGGTTCGAGGTATGTTGGTAAATCAGCTATGACCTATAGAGATGGAGTTTGGGAATGACTCGAGTGATGGAAATTCTTCGATACAGGTTGTAATGTACTTTATGAATAATGGACCTTATTGAATGATTAAGTTAAAATTTGTCAAAAGTGTAGTGTGTGCAGTGTATGAGTGTTCTTGTTGCTTCAAAGGTGTGGGTTACTTTCCTAGTATGTGGTCTGCAAACGGGGTCAGGTCGTACTTTCTGTTGGCAAGTATAATTGAAATTGGGNGGGATGTTTGAGAGAGTATTCAGCGGCTTATGAGCCTTAGACGGTATATTTTTTTATGCTCGGTTTTCGTGCGGTGAGTCGGGATTGAGAATTGCGGTATTATGGAAAGAAGAAGTATCAATTTGAAGGTAAGTCAGAAGGAACTTGGATAAATAGGACAGCTTGGTAGTACGTCGGATCGACATGATAAGGGATATGGTTAGTTCTTTGGGTGTTTATAAGGTAATGAGTAGTTACAAGTGTTTCTTAGCAATTCTCTTAAAATTTGGTGGCATGCGTAGCTTGGTTGAGTTGGAAGGATTCAGTCTTGGCGGTTTGGTGTTGTGCAAATGTGATTCGGGAGTTCTTGATGGTTTCTACCACGGTTAGAGATGTATATTTCTACTGGCATGAGGGCCATGTGATGTATAGTGATTTTGCTTCTAGATGGGATCAAATGGAAAGTTCTTGGCTAGTTTGGTACGTAGTTGTTTGTGGCTAGGAAGGGAGCATGAAGTTCTCATATTTATCATAGGATTGCATGGCGTATACGGTATTTTGTGTATAATGGAGAGTGGCATATGTGAGGTCATGGTTCAATTCTGGAAGGAAGGTCAGAACTGGCAGTTTCAGATGATTAGGTAAAGGATACCACTATTGGGTGGCTGGATGAGAGTATACATTCATTAAGGACAATGTGTATAAGGCAATGTGTTTGAATAAGGGTGCTTCATTAGTGTTACGACGCTCTCTTGTTGGATCGACTACTGATATTCAAGGTTTCTTGGTGACACAGAGGAATTATGGGGGTATCCCTCGTGAAATGATAAAGTATTAGGGGCGTGTTATATATTTGAGTGGTGGAATTGGGATCATATATGGTAATTGGTGAGCCTCATGGATTTTGAGACTGAGAGTTTTCAAGAACAGATTATTTTTGTGGTTGTGGACTATGAGGATGCGGGCAAAGCTAGTCAGGTGTTATTATATGTCATGATTCAGTCATTATGAACCTTTGGAGAGTTATCTACATGTTGTGGGTGACCAGAGTTGATTTAGAATTATTGGTAGGCCAGTATGGGTGTGTTTTCTACGCTGAGTCGAAATTGTTGACCCCAAATTGCTATTGTTGAGGGATGTACCATTCGATTATCATTGAGCTTATTCGTGTTTTAGAGTGATCTATGAGTTACCTTTCAATGTTTCATGGAGTTGTGATCATTGGTTGTATGTGCATAGGGTGCAGTTCTATCTGGCCTTTATAGCGAGATTTGAGTAAGGTAAGTAATTGGGTGTTGTAGGATTGAAACGTGTTGGTTATGTTCTTTCTGGTTAGGGTGGCACGGTATCGTCTGATTTCCCCCAGGGTTATGGCAATGCACTTTGAGTAATTGATGTCGAATTTCGCATGGTTATTGATTTTGAACAAGGTGGCTTGGAGTATTTCATGTGGTCCAGCGGTTGGATGGGATCATGCTTTGCAGTAGCGTTAGGTAGATCTATGACCCTTGGTGTCACATTCGTGTGTTCTGATTTTATGGTATGGGCCAGGATTCTATCATGGTGCTGTGATGGTAATAGTTAATGGCAGGATAGTCCTCTCGTGTGAATCTTCTCTATTTTATGAATTGAGCTCTTAGGATGTTGTTATTAAGTGCACGAGTTGCACAAGTTATGGCTCTGGATGGTATTGATGCTGATCGGACGAATGGTTATTGGTTTCTATGTGTTTCTTTCATCATCGGCACCATATGAAGGTGTTTAAGCGAGGTTTTGTTTGATAAGAGGTTATTTACCGGTATTGGGTTGTTATGAGCAGCGATTGGGATTAGGAGTCTCGTTATGAGTGTTGAGTCATGCGGTATATTATGTGACTTCATCTTGTGTTGCGGATATGGCTTGATATAGCGTGTTCAGACTATTTAAGCTTATAGTCATGGAAATTTGATCTTGTGAATGGATTCAGAAGTGGAAATTTAGTTCTAAGGTTTATAGGTCAGGATTGAATTTTGAAATTTCAACTGTGTTGTGCTATTAGACCTATATAGGGTAGAGTGACGTGGGATCACCTCCGAATATGTTCATGGTAGGTTACGCAACAATTTTGGTGGTGTTTAGAACAACTCTAGGCACGTTCGAAGACGAACGTGTGTTTAAGTGGGGGAGAATGTAACGACCCGGCCGGTTGTTCCGTAGAAATTTTATTATTATTCCTGTTTTTGCCTTGTCATAGGTTGGTTATACTGTTTATGATGTGTTAGAGTTGGTAGGCTCGGAATCGGAATGGTTGTAGCAAGAATTTAGTCATTTAGTCTATAAAAATAACCTTATAGTTGGAAAAGTCAACTGAGAGTTGACTTATTGGTAAACGACCTCGGAATGCGGATTTTATGGCTCGGATAGCTTCATTAGGTGATTTGAGACTTAGGAGTATGTCCGGAATATTTTTGTGATGTCCGGTGTATAAATAGTCTTGAATTGGCGAAAGTTAGTTTTTGGTGATTTTCGGTCGGCAGTGGAAAATTGGCTATCGGGTTCGGAATGGAATTTCGACAGTTGGAACAGGTTCATAATGTAATATTGGTTATCTGTGCAAAATTTCAGATCAATCGGAGGTGTTTTGGATAGTTTCGGCATCGTTGGTGGAATTTAGAAATTTCAAAGTTCATAGGCTTGAATTCGATGTGATTTTGGTGTTTTGATGTTTCGAAGGCTCGACTAAGTTCGTATTATAGTTTGGGACGTGTTGGTATATTTGGTTGAGATTCCGAGGGCCTCGGGTGGATTTCGGAAGGTTAATGGATCAATTTAGACTAGAAGAAAAGTTGCTGAATTTTTTTCAAGGCAGCATGAACAGTATCGTGTGAACAGTACCGCAAAAATTCTGGATAGCGTATATATAACGAGCAGTCCGAGTTTTCTTCCATTTTTGAACGAGATTTGAGCTTTTGGAGCGATTTTGAAGAGGGAAGACGATTGTTCTTCATTGAGGTAAGGATTTTGGACCCAATAACTCGATTATATGTGATTAAGGACCAAATTAACAGTTTTTAATTGGGGAAAATCAGTAGAAAAAGGTGAAATTAGGGCTTGAGTTTAAGAGGCCTTTTAGCGATGATTTGAGGGGTCAAACGGACTCCGATTTTAGAGTTCTTTATATGTACGGACTCGTGAGATGATGAGGATCATTTTGGTATAAATCTTGTCGAGTTCCGAGACGCGGACCTGGGGGTCGGGTTTTGGCTAATTTCGGGTTTTGTGCTAAAATTGGTACTTTTCAATTGGAATTCATTCCCTTAGCATAATTTGATGATAAAATCTGATCTTGGTAGATTTGGAGCACTCGGAAGTTGATTCGAGAGGCAAGTGTGTTGCGGAATAGCTTTTCGGGCTAGTTTGAGGTAAGTAATGTCTTTAAATCCTGTCCTGAGGGTGTGAAACCCCGGACTTTATATCCTTTCACGAATTTTGGAGTGACGCACACACTGGATGACGAGTGAGGGGCATGCACGAACTAGAAATTTGGAAAAATGTTCCTTTTTAGGCAACTATTGAGTTGTGAAACTGCTTTTAAAGTATATATTTTATAGTATTATCATGTTTTGATATATTTGGGATGTAAGCCATGTTTGAGGCCTAGTGTTTATTTGTTTTAACCCCTTGGGGGCTATTTTACTGATATTCCTCACTTTGAAACTATGATTTTCACTCAGTCTTTCTTGTGAAATTGTTGACACTCCTATTTGATGATATTACTATTTCTTGAAATGAAATACTATTTTTGGGTCGAGAACATCGTTTATTTATGGCCCGAGTGGCATGTTGAGAGTGTCTGACTGAGTGAGGTCGAGGGCCAATATTGTGAGGATGATATGATATGAGAGAGGTCGAGTGCCTGAGAGTGATTGATGTCATGATTTGGCTTGTTTATAGCGCTTGGGCTGTAGGAGCCCCTTCGGAGACTGTACACACCCCCAGTGAGCGCAGGTACCTACTGAGTGCGAGTGTCGAGTGCTGAAAGATGAGTGATTAGGAGGCATGAGTGACAGTGAGGTTGCCCGAGGGGCTGATGTTGAAGACTGTGAGGTGCTGGGTGATTGTTATTGAGTGATGGTGAGGTGCTGAGTGACTGATTACGAGTGATGATTTTGCCCGAGGGGCGGTTTAAAAATGATATTTTGCTGAGCTTTTGATTATGATTCGTTTCATCTTTCAAACTGATATTTTGGGAGTTTTACTGAGAAATATTGGAAATTATACTTGTTTCAAGGATTTTTTTACGGAAACTGGTTTTCGAACTTATGTATACTTTATTGAGACTTGATATTTTACGGTTTTGTGAATTGGTGTATTTGTTGCTGTGTGTTTCTTATTCTTCAGAATGTGATTTATTTTCATTACTACTGAGTTCGCGTACTCATTATTACTCCCTGCACCTCTGTGTGCAGACCCAGGTACTGGTTCGGAGCAGTAGCCATCCGAGTTCGTTATCGTCAGCTTTTGGGATTTCGAGGTAGTTGTCCAGCATCCGCAGCTTCTCCATTTCCCTTCCTTCATTAGTATTAGTATTTTATTCTGAGACATGGTTTATGACATTAGCAGTGTTAGTTTTATTCTTAGATGCTCGTGATCGGTTGACTCCAGTCCTGGGGGATTTGTTTAGACAGTAGATTATATTATTATGTTTGTTTAAAGACTTAGAGAAAATTTTATACTCTGTTGCTCGTTATTATTTATTTTTAAGAAATTATATTAAAATAAATGTGTAGCTATGTGATGGTTGGCTAGCCTAGTTCCACGATAGGTGCCATCACGACCTGTTAGGATTTGGGGTCGTGACACCGTCCATCCAATTGCTTAAACTAAAAGTAGCCGGTGGATGTATAGTGTATGCATAATTTATGTATTATATGTGTATAATTATGTACATTCAATATATAATCTATGTATATGACTAGAAAAAGTAAACAATAAATATGGTCGGCTATTTGTATAAAGATCCCATATATTTATCAATTGTCCAACGCTTAATTAAAGGATTCTTGAACTATGGAGGGGTTTGCATCTATACCCGTTTTTTGGGTCACGTTTTAACTTATACCTGCTTTGTAAAAAAAATTGCAAGCGTACCCACTTTTTGCGTAAACTTCAGGCATACGGGCCTGAAGTAGCAAAGGCTACCATGCAAACTTCAGCATTCTAGTAGACGACTGAACTTAAGCATTCTACTAGCTGAAGTTTTGTTCTCTATTTGTTGAACTTTAGCATGTTTTAGCTGAAGTTTTGTCCTGGATTCAATAGTTTTGTTGTAAAGCTTTTTCAAAAACTTCAGCAGAAGATGTT
This sequence comes from Nicotiana paniculata, assembly GCA_005239505.1. Taxonomy (NCBI): domain Eukaryota; kingdom Viridiplantae; phylum Streptophyta; class Magnoliopsida; order Solanales; family Solanaceae; genus Nicotiana; species Nicotiana paniculata. Next base: position 75,821 of record ML324502.1, on the reverse strand, counting down.
GAACTTATTTAGTTCATTTGTAAAAACTTCAGCACTAAATAAGCTGAAGTTTTGTCCTGGATTCATTAGTTTTGTCATAAAGCTTTTTCAAAAAACTTCAGCAGAAGATGCTGAAGTTATTTAGTTCATTTATAAAAATTCAGCACTAAATAAGCTGAATTTTGTCCTGGATTCATTAGTTTTGTCATAAAGCTTTTTCAAAAAACTTCATCAGAAGATGCTGAAGTTATTTAGTTCATTTGTAAAAATTTCAGCACTAAATAAGCTGAAGTTTTATTGTCAAATGTCATATTAATCCAAACTCCTTAACATACGATTAAACATTGGAATTTCGACAAGAAATACCGTCGCTAGTCCGAGAGGATAATCGTCCTATGAGAATGCCAAAGAGATCTCTTCTATTACATGTTCAACACAAAATCATCAAAGAAACATGATTTCTTAAATTTGATACTATGGTCAACTTACGTGTTTACGATGGTACTCTGATGACTATGTCAACTGATTTTTTGATCGCTTTTCTTTTTCGTCCTGATTTCAGGCTTCCTATTGTTAGTAAGGCTGAAGAAAGGAGCACACAGGTAGCAGGAATAAGGCGGCGTCTGAAGTTGTAAAAATTAGGGTATAGGTTAAATAGTTTTTAAAATATGGGTATGGGTTAAATGGGGGCGTCCAAATAGGGCACCCCGTGCAATTTTTACTTGAACTATGCAGAGCATAGATATAGTTGTGGTAATCCATTAGAACTTCAATAAACTTTAGATCCAAAATATAAAGTTAAAGATCAAACCTATTAAGTTAAAATCTTGGATCCAACTCTAAATATGTGTAGAGCGTAAATACACCAATTACTCTTTTGTGATACTATAATAGATTTAACCTAGCTATCATAAATATTGATTTTAATAAAATAATCAACTACTATTATAGGTGTTGAGCCAAAGGCAATGACTGCATTGATGATACTCGATATAGAGTCAAAGACGGATCTAAAATATTGAAAGTGAGTTCAATTGAGTCAATTATTTTTCAACATAGACCACGCATATATAAGTGAAACCCCCTGAAAATAGAACAAATATTAATTCTTGAACTCATAGTTTCAACAAAAAACTTAGAATTTTAAACTTATTAAGTTTAATTTTGGAATCTATTTCTTGTGCACATCTCCCATACTAGTAGTATTAGTGTTAGTATGGTATTCTATTATTGTTAGATTTCGATTACTATGTATTTTTCTCGTGCATATAATATTGTTGATCACGCTTAATAATATGGAAGGAGATTTTGCGTGTGATTCTTTGAGAGAAAGAATCCTTATTTATTTGAGTTTTCATATTTTGTATGTGCTTAGCTAGTTTTAGTTAGTGTATAATTAATGACTAGATATTGATAAGTTAAGACTTATTTGGGATATATATGTAAGATTCCCGATTTTAAATTCGTATAAAATAATGGGCTCACTAGAAATAGTTCTTTTAATGTGGAGCATAAATATATTTATGGCAATCCATTAAAATTTTAATATAAGTTTTTAAAAGTCAATGAGTTAAGCACTAAGAAAGTAAAAAAGTCGAAACTACCAAATTTAAATTTGATGTAAAGAATACATACACCAATTACTCTTTTGTGATACTATAATAGATTTGAACATATCTAGCATAAATATTTTATTTTTAAAATAAAAACAAATCTACTATTATTATAGGTTGAGCCAAAGGCAGTGAATGCATTCATGATCTTTCTTATTAAGTCAAGGGCGGACCTAGAATGTTGAAAGCAAGTTTAATTGAGTCGATTATTTTCAACATAGACCATACGTGTATAGGTGAAAACCCCTGAAAAGTAAAACAAAAAGTTAATTTTGAACCCATATTTAAAATCAAAAACTCAAAATTTTGAACTTATTAAGTTTAAATATGGAATCTATTTCATGTGCATGTCTCACATACTGTTGTGGAAAATCGTGGATTAATTAGCACACAATTACACACAAAGCAAAAAGAGAAGAAAAACCAACACAGGAATTTAACGAGGTTCGGCTAAGCCTAATACTCGGGAAGAAGTAGAGAGAGTTTTCCACTATGAATGAGAATAAAAGCACAATAGAATCTATAGAATTACCAACTAAAACCACTATATATAGATCCCAAATAGTCTCAAACCTATAAGAGAAATTCCCAATTTGACAAGGACTATAGGTTTTCCTTTCTCAAATCTATTAGGACAATGGATTTTTCTAAACCTATAAGGACTATGGATTTCCTAAAAATATAAGGAAATAATTCAAGCCGCAAAATAACAAATCTTTCCCTTGGCTTGATATCTCTTTATTAATAGGAACAACGTCTCTCTATATTTCCCTCAGCCCTCACGAGGGCTATACCCATTGTCACACACATCAACCAAGTCTAGGAAACGACGAAACTTATTAAGAGACTCAATCTCTTTAGCCATAGCACAAATCCGTCGATTTGGTTCTGTACTCTGAATAGCTTTTGGATAGCTATAACACTCAAACGCATCAACGGGCCCTGCAACTGTCAAAGAAAATCCCACATGATTTGTATATCCAAGAAGATTCTCATCAACTACGTTTGCAAACCTTTGTGGTCGGTTGATCACTTTCTTCTCTCTGCCTATTGCAATGTTATATGGTTGTTGTTGCGCAAGTGCATCAACATTATCATCTTGATCAATATTTTGTATCCCATCCACTTCTTCTACTTTGGAACTACTAGGATGAGCTAGTGGAGGTTCAATTTCTAGGTCTATGCGGTCACTGACACCACGTTGTTTCTATATTGCCTTCTCCCTTTGGCTGTCCAGTGAGGCAGATTCATTGAATGTTACATCCCTACTGATAGTTAGCTATGGAGTCTTTTGATCTGTGCACCACAATCTATAATCTTTTACTCCGGTTGCATACCCTATAAATATGCACTTCTTTGCCCTTGGCCCAAGTTTTCCATCCCTCACATTAGCATAAGCAGGACAACCAAATATCTTTAAATTTTAATAATCAGCAGGCGAACCGGACCATACCTCAAAAGGAGTTTTGAACTCAATGGCAGTGGATGGAGATCTGCTGACCAAATAACAAGTTGTATTGATTGCTTCAGTCCAAAAATCCTTGCCAACACATGAGTGTAAAAGCATGCTATGTGCCCTATCACAAAGTGTTCTGTTCATACGTTCTGCAATACCATTTTTTTGGTGTTCTGACACAAGTGCGGTGTCTCAGTATGCCCTCTCTGCCAGAAATTATCAAACTCAGGATTGCAAAATTCTAATCCATTGTCAGTTCGAAGACGGTTAACTTTTCTTTTCATCTACCTCTTAACCATCATCTTCTATTTAACAAATGTCGGAAATGCCTAATCTTTTATTTTCAGAAAATACACCCATACCATCCTTGAGTAATCATCAATCAAAGTCATAAAATACATGGCACCACTCTTTGAGGGAACTCTTATTGGACCCCACAAGTCTTAATGTATATAATCTAACTTGTCCCTGGTCTTGTGCTCGGTTTTCTTGCTGAACTTTACCCTTGTCTGTTTACCAAACACCCAATGCTCACAAAAATTCAAAACATGATTTTTGTACCCATTCAGCAAATTTTGCTTAATCAACAAAGACAATCCCTTATCACTCATATGACCAAGTCTCAAGTGTCATAACTGAGGCTAATTCAGATCACTTTTCCCAGAAGCTACAGCAGCTTCCCCTTCAATTACACTGGCTTGAAGATGATACAATTGAGAATGCAGTTTACCCTTCATGAGTACCATGGAGCCTTTACGCACTTAAAATATTCCATTCTCGGAGTGAAATTTTATACCCTTGATCATCCATAGTCGAAAGAGAAATCAAATTTCTCTTTATCCGAGGAACATGCCAACACTCAATGTTTCTGATAATTCCATCCAACATTCTCAATTTGATGTTACCAATCCCCTTTCCTGGTAATGGATTATCATCTCTCATGTAGACAATCCCACTCATTTGCTTGTAAGTTTCAAACCAATTCTTGTGTGGACACATGTGGAAAGTAGCACCAGAATCAAGAACCCAAGAATTCTGCCCATGACTAGAACTCACAGCACAGACTTCCCCTACATAGTCACTATTATCAAAATTATTTCCAGTGTCAACAATATTTTGCCGAATTATCTATTTTTTGCTCCCCTATTTTCTCCTTCTGATTAGGACAATCTCCCTTGTAGTGATCTTGATCCCCGCACTCGTAACAGCTTTTCTTCCTTGCTCTAGAATTTGATCTGGTGGTTGATTTTTTCCTGTTAAAGTCCTTTTGTTATGTTCTTCCTCTAATCACAAGACGCTCGCCCTCAATTCCGCTGTCTGGAAAGCTCTTTTTCAACCCTTTAGATTTTAGTGCATTACTAACATCTTCCAGTGAAATGTTGTTTTTCCCATAGAGCAGAGTATCGGCAAAAGTATCATAAGATGGTGGTAAAGAACATAACACAATCAAGGCCTGGTCCTCACTCTCAATTTTGATATCCACATTCTTCATGTCCATTGTAATTGAATTAAACTCATCAAGGTGAGTTTTAAAAGGTGTACCTTCGTTCATACGGAGATTGTATAACCTTTTTTTCAAGTAGAGGAGATTGTTAGGGATTTCTTACAATATAGATCTTCCAGCTTCTTCTATGTTGTTGTTGTAGAAGTTTCTTCAGCAATTTCTCGAAGAATGCTATTTGTAACGCTCATTAAAATCTCTTTAAAAGCCACATTTCCTTCATGTTGCCTTCTTTGTCTCTTCCATCTCTTCAGAAAAATCTTCATCAATTGCCTTCCATAACCCTTTTAACACGAGGGAAGATTTCATCCTAATCTTCCATAGACTGAAACTAGAACCCCCTCCCCCNCTCAAATTTCTCTACTTCGTACTTTGTTGTAGATGATGAAGACATCTTAACCCTAGATTATATGTAAAAACCCGAACCTTGCTCTGATACCAACTGTTGCATAAGATCGTGGGTTAACTAGCACACAATTACACACAAAGCAAATAGAGAAGAAAAATCAACACGAGGATTTAACAAGGTTCGGCTAAGCCTAATCCTCGGGGCAGAAGCAGAGTGAGTTTTCCACTATGAATGAGAAGAAAAGCACAATACAATCTATAGAATCCCCCACTATAACCCCTATGTATAGATCCCAAATAGTCTCAAACCTATAAGAGAAAGGTTTCTCAATTTGACAAAGACTATAGGTTTTTCTTTCCCAAATCTATTAGGACAATGGATTTTCCTAAACCTATAGGGATTATGGGTTTTCTAAAAATACAAGAAAATAATTCAAGCCACAAAATAATGCATATACCAATAGTATAGTTCGGTGTTCTATTATTGTTAGATTTCTATTACTATATGGTGTTCCCTTCACTTTGTTTTCTTATTATCTTGTTGTTGTAGTTAAAGCTTGTGTTACTGCTTTCGTTTCATCTTTTCTTGAGCCGAAGGTCTATCGGAAACAGTCTCTCTACTTTTAAGGTAGGGGTATGGTCTGCGTATACATTCCCTGTCACGACCCAAAATTCCACCCTCGGAACCGTGATGGCCCCTAACATTTCACTTACTAGGCAGGCCAACGTTAGCTAGATTATTTAAATAATGAACATTTCAAAATAGAATATTACAATTATTAACAATGATTAAAGCTAAAATACATTAAGTAAACTCATAATATACCACTGTCTAACTCAATCCCATAAGCCTCGTGTTGCCAGTACATGAGCAACTAGAAGTCTACAAGTATAGTTTGAAATAGATACAAATGTCCGAATGAGATAAACAGTAAAGATAGGAAATGGAATAGGACTTCAAGGTAGGGGAACGGTAGCAGCTCTACCTCAAGTCTCTGAAGCGAATATGATCCGAGCAGACGCACCTCTAAACACAGGTGGGACTAATACAAGTATCTGCAGAATAAGTGCAAAAGTATAGCATGAGAAGAACCGATCCAATATACTCCGTAAGTGTCGAGCCTAACCTCAACGAGAGCTATGAAAAGACACCTACGTAAAATCCTATACAGATATATATACATAAAGCAACAAAATAACAAGTAAAATAATAAAATATTATCTGGGAGGGGACATGCGAAAGGAAAAATATCACAAGAACGGCAAGTACGAAATCAACAAATAACATCTTCCGAAATAAGCAATAATGTAACCAAGTAAATCACCAATTTGGAAATCAATTAAGAAATAAAATAAATATGACACGACATCACCCTTCATGCTTTTACGCTCGTTCTCACCTTGAAATATCATGAATAAAATGATACAACATCACCCTTCATGTTTTTACTCTTCAGAACGGTATCACCCTACGTGCTTTTACTCTCCGACACGGTATCACCCTTCGTTCTTTAATCCTCACAACATCTCAATATATGATAATAAATTCAAATAAGTCACGACAACACTCTTCGTGCTTTTCTCTCTTCCTTATCAAGCAACAAAATAAATTTAAGATAGCACAATCAAGGTGGGAAGCGATTTTCTCTTCAATTAGAGTGTTATGATAACAAAACTCAACTTTCAAAATATCCAACATCTTTGAACTGAATAATAAATATGAGATGAATAATTAAGAAAGTAATAATCTAACCTAGACATGGAAAATATAGTCAATGAAACAATCTAATGCCAAAATAATTTTCACTTGCATGTTGTAACTGACAACGCATATATACTTGTCGCCTCACATATATGTTGACTCCACACATATTACATGAAGAAAATATACCAACAAGTCTTAATCCCTCAAGTCAAGGTTAACCATGACACTTATCTTGTTCCACAACCAAATCAAGGCATAACAGCGGCATTTCCTTCGGAATTAGCCTCCAAACCAATCAAATCTAGCCAAATATAATTAAAATAATTCAAAATAGACATTAGAAACTAGCCATTAGTGGAAAATATTCAATTTTAATCATTTTTGGAAAAGCCAATAAAATTCAACCCCGCGCCGGCTTGGTCAAAATCCGAGTTCGAACCAAAAACTGATTACCCATTCACCCCTGAACCCGGTTATGTGATTTATTTCGAAATTCCGCCTCAATGAGGTCTAAATTTCAATTTTATAAAATTCTTAAATTCTACCCAAAATCCCTAATTTCTACCATGAAAATCCTATATCTGATGTTGAAATCTCTTGAAAAGTAATGGAAAATTGAAAGAAAGTGGATTAAAGTTGCTGACCAATGATTTTGGGAAGAAAAGTCTCTTGAAAAATCGCCTCTAGAGTGTTTAGGTTGATAAATAGTGCAAAATGAGATAAATCCTGGTTTTCTCTACCTAGCTGCAGATGTCGTAATTATGATGTCTTGTTCGCAATTCCGAGTATCACAAATGCTAAGAAAAGGTCGCAAATGTGAACCCTGCCTCAGAAGCCCATAAATCGCAACTAACTCACCTTCGCAATTGCAGACAATTTCTTCGCAATTGCGGACATTGAGTCGCAAATGCGACTCTAGGATCGGAAACGCGACCCTTGACAGTTCGCAAATGCGATTATTTTCCTTGCAATTGCAGATTCACCAAGCCAGCCCGTGCTCGTAAATGCGAGCTATTGTTCGTAAAAGTGAGGCAATTGCAAGTCACGCCTTATAATTACTATATCTGCACTGAATACAAGAACCGGCAATCTCAAACCATGAAATCTCATTTGAAACGCATCCGAAACTCACTAGAGCCCTCGGGCTCCAAGACAAACATGCACACAAGTGTAATGACATCATACAAACTTGCTCGCGCGATCAAAACACTAAGATAACACCTAAATTTATGAATCAGGCATCAAAATGCAGGAAATTTTTAAAGAAACTCAAGAACTTCTAAAATCACATATAAGCGTCTGAATCATATCAAATCAACTCCGGATTGCACCAAATTTTGCTGAAAAGTTTCAAATAGTAAAACGGACCTATACCAAGTCCCAACATCAAAATCCGAACTTGTTAACCAAAAAGTCAAACTACGGTCAAACGTAGCAAATTTTCAAACCTTCAAATTACTAGCTTTCAGCCAAAATGAGTCAAATAAAGTTAGAAACTTTCGAATTCCATTTCGAGTATATGCCCAAGTCCAAATTTACGATACGGACCCATCGGGTTCGTCAAAACACCAATCTGAAATCGTTGACACAAAATATTGATTATAGTCAACTCAAGTGGTTTTTAAACCCAAAAATCAAGTTGCTTCAAATTCTCACATAAATCTTTTCGGAAAAAAGATACGGACCACACACATAAATCAAGAATCATCAAACGGAGCTAATGGAGGTCTCGAATACAAAAATAAGGGCTAGTACTCAAAACGACCTATCGGGTCATCACATTCTCCACTTCTAAAAGAAATGTCCGTCCTCGAACGGACATTGAAAAGTACCTGGACTGGTAAAAAGATGTCGGTATCTATTCCTCATATCAGAGTCGGACTCCCACGTAGCTTCCTTGATCGAGTGACCTCCCCATTGTACTCTAACTGAAGGATAATTGTTAGACCTCAACTTCTGGACCTGCCGGGATAGAATAGCCATCGGCTCCTCCTCATAACTCAAATTTTTGTCCAATTAGACTGAGCTAAAAATCTGAAATCTAGTATATGATTCAGATCACTTTGATACTTCTGGAGTATGAAAAAATAGAACATCGGGTGAACTGCTGATAAGCTAGGTGGAAATGCAAGTCTGTAGGCTACCTCACCAACTCTCTCAAGGTTCTCAAAAGGACCAATATACCTATGGCTCAACTTTCCCTTTTTCCCGAACCTCATCACACCCTACATGGGAGATACCCGAAGCAAAACCCACTCTCCCACCATAAATTCTACATCATGGGTCTTTCGATTAGTGTAACTTTTTTGTCTAGACTGTGTATACGAAGCCGATCCTGAATCAACTTGACTTTCACCAAGGCTCCCCAAACTAAGTCGGTACCTAACAGCCGAGTCGTTTCCGTATCAAACCAACTAACTAGAGAACGACACTGCCTCCTATACAAGGCTTCATAAGGATCCATCCGAATAATCGATTGGAAGATGTTGTTTGTAAGAACTATGGAAGCGGCAAGAACTAATCCCAAGAACCTCCGGAATCCATAACACAAGCGCGTAGCATATCCTCCAAGATCTGAATGGTGCACTTGGATTGCTCGTCCATCTAAGGGTGAAATGTTATATTCAACTCAACTTGTGTGCCTAACTCGCATTGCACAGCTCTCTAGAAATGCAATGTGAATTGTATGCCTCGATCGGAGATAATAGACACTGGCACACTTTGGAGATGAACAATCTCACCGATATAGATCTGAGCCAGTTGTTCCGAAGAATAGGTAGCTTCCACTTGGCCAACCTATCCACAATGACCCACACTGCGTCAAATTTCTTCAAAGTCCATGGGAGCCCAAATACGAAATCCATGGTAATATGCTCCCATTTTCACTCTGGAATCTCAAGTCCTTGAAGAAAACCTCCTGACCTCTGATGCTCATACTTCGCCTGATGGCATTTCAAACGCCGAGTCTCATACTCTACTATATCTTTCTTCATCCTACTCCACTAATAGTGTTGCCTCAAATCTTGATACATCTTGACGGCACCCGGATGAATGGAATACCGTGAACTGTGGGCCTTCTCAAGAATCAAATCACAAAACACATCCATATTGGACACACAAATCTGACCCTACATCCGCAACACCAACTTGTCACGACCCGGAATCCCACCTTCATGAGCGTGATAGCCCATAATATTTCACTTGCTAGGCAAACCAATGTTAGCTAGATAATTTAACCAACTTAATAATTAAACAGTTAAAAATACAATAATAACAATTATTAACAATGATTAAATCTGAAATGTATGAAGTAAACCCATAATATACCATGTTCTAACTCAATCCCAGAAGTCTTGTGTCACCAATACATGAGCATCTAGAAGTCTACAAGTATAGTTTGAAATAAATACAATTAGTCGAATGAGATAAACAATAAAGATATGAAATTGAAGGGGACTTCAAGGTCTACGAACGCCAGCAGCTCTACAAGTCCTCTCCAAAGCGAATATGATCCGAGCAGACGCACCGCTAGTATCAATACTAGTCCCTGCACAAGAAGTGCAGAAGTATAACATGAGTACAACCGACCCAATATACTCCATAAGTGTCGAGCCTAACCTCGACGGGGTAGTAACAAGACACCTACGTAAAATTCCGTACAGATATATATACATAAAGCAATAAAATAACAAGTAAAACAATAAAATATTAACTGGGAGGGGACATGCGGAAGAGAAAATACCACAAGAACGGCAAGTAAGAAATCACCAAATAATATTTTTCGAAATAAGCAACAATGTGACCAAGTAAATAGTCAATCCGAAAATCAATTAAGGCAATGAAATAACGATGGCATGGCATCACCCTTCGTACTTTTACTCTCGTTTGCACCATGTAATATCATGAATAAACTGGCATGGCATCACCCTTCGTGCTTTTACTCTCCGGTGTGGCATCACCCTTTGTGCTTTACTCCTCCCAACCTCTCAATATAAGATATTGAATGTAAATAAGGCATGACAACATCCTTCATGCTTTTATCTCTTCCTCACCAAGAAACAACATAAATTCAAGATTGCACAATCAAGTTAGGCAAATTTTCTCTTCAATTATAGTGACATGATAACAAACTCAACTTTCAAAATATCCAACATCTTTGAAGCAAACAATAAATACAGGACTAATAATTAAAGAAGTAATAATCTAATCTAGGCATGGAAAATATAGTCAATGAAACAATCTAACACCAAGAAAAAATTTCCAACGGCATGCTTTAACACAATGACAACACATATATACTCGTCACCTCACATATATGTTGTCCCTACACGTATTACACGAAGAAAATAGACCAATCAGTCCTAATCCCTCAAGTCAATATTAACCACGATATTTACCTCGTTCCGCAACCAAACCAAGTCACAACCACGGCTTTTTCTTCGGAATTAGCCTCCAAACTAATGAGTGAAAAAAATTCATTTTGATCATATTTTAAAAAGTCAACAAAATAACCTCTGGCCCGCTTTGTCAAAACTCGAGGTTTGGACCGAAACTCAACTACCCATTCACCCCCAATCATGATTGTGTGATTTGTTTCGAAATACGGCCTCAATTGGAAGTCTAAATCTCAATTTTATAAAATTCCTAATTTCTACCATGGAAATCTTATATTTGATATTGAAATCTCATGAAAAGTAACGGGGAATTAAAAAAAAAATGGATTAGAGTTGCTTACTTACCAATGATTTTGGGGGAAAAAGTCTCTTATAAAATTGACTCTAGAATATTTAGGGTTGAGAAATAATGTAAAATAAGTTAAGTCCAGAGTTTTCCATCTTTTACACAGCTGCAGATGTCGCAATTACGAGCATCGCAAGTGCGAAGCAAAGGTCGCAAATGTGAACCCTGCCTCAGAAGCCCAGAAGTCGCAATTGCGGCAAATATTCACAATTGCGAACTGACCCACATTTGCAATTGCGTACAATTTCTCCGCAATTGCGAAGATCACCCCAAAGCACACTTAGTCGCAAATGCGACTATGGAATCGCAAATGTGACCCCTGACATTTTGTAAATGCGATTATTTTCCTTACAATAGCGAGATTCATCCAGCACAGCCCATGCTCGCAAATACGAGCTATTGTTCGCAAAAGTGAGGCTCGCAATTGCGAGATTTGCAATGAACACCAGAACCTGCAATCTCAAAGCATGCAAACTCATCTAAAACGCGTCTGAATTTCACCCGAACTCCTCGGGCTCCAAATCAAACATGCACACAAGTGTAATAACTACATACGAACTTGCTCGCGTGAAGAAAATACCAAGATAACACCTAGAACTAAGAATCAGACATCAAGTGCATGAAATTTTTAAAGAAACTCAAGGACTTCTAAAATCACATCTAAGCATCCGAATCATATCAAATCAATTTCGAATTGCACCAAATTTTACAGATAAGTTATAATAGTAAAACGGACATATACCAAGTCCCAACATCAAAACTCGAACACGTTAACCACAAAGTCAACCTACGGTCAAATGTAGCAATTTTCAAACCTTCAAATTACTGTCTTTCAGCAAAACGAGTCAAATCAAGTTAGAAACTTCCGTTTCATTTTGGGCATACGCCCAAGTCCAAAATTACGATACAGGCCTACCGGGATCGTCAAAATACCAATCCGAAATCGTTTACACAAAATGGACTGTAGCCAACTCAAGTTATTTTTAAACCCAAAAATCAAGTTTGCTTCAAATTCTAACATAAATTCTTTTTGGAAAAAGACACAGACTACGCACGTAAATTAAAAATCATCAAACGGAGCTAATAGAGATCTCATAACCGAAATAAGGGCCAGTACTCAAACGACTCCGGTCGTCATATTGCCCTTCTTAAACTTCATTTATGAAATTATCCTGAATTTATTGTTGTTGTATTTCTTATGCATGTCCTACGCAAACAGTGGATAGGGACAGGGTTATAAGGTGCATTGGGCATTTGCATGTTATTTTCTATCAAAAAGGCCCCAAATCTGAACTACAGACATGACATGCATATGGGAGGGCGGGAGGCACCAATCAACTGCTCGTACAAGCCAAACAAATTCTGCGCTCTTGCTTTGAACATCGTGCCGCTCTTCAGAATTTCATTGGGGGAAATTACCAAAAAATACCTAAGAGTTCCCATGTCTACCAAACCGTTCAATCACTCTAGAAAAAGAAAATTTACCATCGTAGTGTAACAGAATTTTTATAATATCAGGTGATTACAAAATAACTGCAAGTAATTTTTTGTAACTAGTTGGATTTAATAACATGGAAAAAGAAAGAAAAAAAAGTAATCATTCATAACAGGCAAAATATACTTATATTATTAAAAAGGTTAACTGTTAGTTTGTGAAAGTTAAAATAAAAAATTCTCTCTGGTGATCAAGGACAGTCCGGTGAACGAAGCATCTCGCATTCATGCAGGATTCGAGAAAGGATCACATCTAAAAGAGTATAATGTAAGCAGTTTACCCTGATACAAATATTAATGATTAATTTCATAACTCGAACTCATGATTTATAAGTCAGTCGAAATATATTTACCGTTGCTTGTCTCTCTCCAATGCCCGAGCCATGCAATCAGCCCAGGTAACTCCAAAAAAAAAAATGGAAAACAAATTTAACATTGAGGATGTAGCTCTACATTAGTATTGGCAGACAATTTATGTACACATAAAACAGTTACCGTAAATCATACTATCACTAACATTTCCTCATTAAATGGAGTGAGAGTGTATTAGTTCTGTTGCTATTCCTAGCTGGTCAATAAATGTAACAAGTGAGACCTTGACATATTCTTTTGCTATATATGCAAGAATAATTAGGGCATGTACAACTTGTTTCCACATTTGCACCTCCAAGCTTCTGGGTAGTACTCCGTGGTCACCGGAGTCCCCGGCGGCACCGCCACATGGACCGGCCGGCATGGCGTGCATCTACCGCATTTTGACATGCACCGCGGCGGCGATGACCCAAGTCCGCCTAAACTCCTCCTTGTAGTACTTCCCGTGTTTAATATAACTTGCTTGTTGAATTTCTGCCTCAATAAACATCAAGTTATTGTTTTTAGAATATATTCACATACAGAAAAAGAGAAAGAATTTCTAACATGATAGAAATATTAAAATGATATTTTACGAGTATTTCAAGTAAATAATTGTTTCGGTCATGAACTTTCAATTTTCACAATATTTTTCTAGGTGAAATTCATATACAAACACGATAACTGTTTTTTTTTCTTTTCAATTTTAACTAAAATACTCTGTTTTTCAACTTTGATCAAATATTCTCCAAATGCCAACTAATTAATTAGACTCATAGTGTTTGAAATGTCAGTTTATATAAATTAAATCTTAAAGTTCTCGAGTATAATATATAAATGATTTTGTGATGTAAGAATACACATTAATTTATAATCAAGATTAAGTGCTAGAAATATATGCGTAAATATACAATGTATATTTATTAGTTTAATATAAACACCAGATATAAATAAATTTATTCGATAGAGACGATTATGTAAAGAAGGAAAGCCTTTGAACAATAATAAAATTATTTCTTTTATATGACCTATAGATCATGAGATCGAATCGTGAAAAAAATCATTAATATTTGTATTATAATAAATTATGTATATTACGCTCTTTAAAATACGATCTTTTTTTAAATCTTATACGAATATGAAATACTTTATACATCATATTGTCCCGGCCGTTACGAGGAGACATAGGAACATAGTTCCGTTCAATGCGCCGGTTGAAGTTGAAAAAGACAAGAAGAGCGATTAGGATGAGGACAAATTAAGACTGTGTCTCTCATCTAGATGTTAGCGTGCACGCCTTGACTTTTCCAAATTGTTGGATGGACTTGATCATTGGAAAAGGCAAGGGAAAAATTTCAGAATTATAATTTTATAATTAGAAAATCTACATTCTATTGATCAGCTTATTTTTACTTGTCCTCTTTTAACTTTGTATTCCCTTTTTTTTTAAAATAAATTTTATAAGTTATAATTTATAATTTTTACCTATAAATAGCATTTCAAAAAAAAAATCAGAAACTATTTGAAGAATGGGTATTTAATGATAAGGGCAAAATAGAAAAAAAAATTATCTTTCTCTTAATTTATTAAAATGGACAAGTATATATATATATATACACACACACTAATTACTACTATTATTATTTTTACATTTTTAACGGGTGCATGAACACTAACAAGACTAAAGCGGTTTCAAATACATATTGAACCTAAAGCAAATATACTAACATAAATAAAAGGAATTGCAATTAAATTTGTGCATATAACCAAAATTCTACTCTGACCATAGTTAGAAAATTAAATTTAGTCAGTTAAGCGAACAGACCTGAAAGGAAAAATCAGCTTTAGCAGCGAACGCAAAATTGATTTCTGCAAAAGATGAAAATGGGAAAGAGCATGAAGGACAAAAGGAAAACTTACACTTAGCCATAACTAATTCTATAAACATTATCAGTGTAAGAAAAAATTATAAACTATCATGTCATCTTAAACCAATCAAAGATAACTACTCATAATAATCAATATAATTAAGCAACCTGATAAAATAAAGAAAGTAACCTCCCGCAAAAAGTTAAATTGCACCGATATTGTTAGCATTAATAACAAAAATATCTTAATGTCAATAAAACTTGCACAAAAATTACTTTTAACCCGCGATCAAAATTATTTATATTCGGTCATATCATAAGTGCATAAAATCTGAATATTTTTTTTATATTATATACATATTATAATTTATAAAAAGTATTTCTTTTTGATTAATAATTTGAGAGCGATTATACAACATCATTTTCCTATAAAACTTCGCCTGATAATAATTAAGAGAGTGAACGAAAGTAACACTCATCATATAAAGATACTTAAATTCTATATTTATTATATGGGTAGAGTTACCCTTGTTCACAGGGAGTCAACCGACATCTTTTCACCGGAAATTAAACGTATAAATAAGTTCAAACAAAATTATGTATATATACTACTTATATCTTGATTAATCCTCTTTACTTATTCATGTGTTACGCATCGCGTCGGCACCGCACAAAGAAAAAAAGATTTAGATTATCTTTAGTGAAAATTTTAACTTTACTGACTACCTGATAAGCAGAGGCGGAGCCACCTTATAGGAATGGGTGTCAAAGGGTGTCAGGATGACACCTCTTCGCGGAAAAAATACACTATGTAGGTAGGTAAGAAAAAATTTTATATGTATATATACTATGTATTGACTCCCCTTAATTTCGTGATATGTTTACTTTTATATATTTTGACACTCCTTAACGAAAATTCTGATTCCGCCACGGCTGATAAGTGTATACAGTATATATGTTTAACTATGAAATTAAGCAGAAACTTACCCAAGAGACTTGTAGATTTGAGGGTGTTGTAGCCTGCAAAAACTGAAAAGAAGAAAGAGATTGCGAAAAAGAGAAGGACCTTTTTCTGTATAATAATCCTCCATCTAACACTGCAGTAGTACTCCATTGGAGATCAAATGATGACCACAAAGATATATTATATACTGATATTAAGACAAATTATCACAAGATTAAATCAAGATCTGATAAATGCATATCTGATAATTACTGAGGAGAACATGTACTGATATTTCGAGATAAGAATTGTTACGAGTAAAGAATTAGAGACAGAGAGAGAAAGAAAAGATGTAGTTAAGAAGGTAGAAGAAATAGTGGGAAAATACAGAAATATATATATAGAAAGTCTTTCTATACGTGCAGTTTGACATGTAATAGTAAGTTTGTTACTAAATTTATCGGGTTATCAATTACTATCACTATTAATATTTATTATAAAGGTATTTCTAAATTATCTTAAAGTTAATTTGATTGTGTAAATATTTGTTATATGGTCTGTATATAAAACTTAAGGTTTTTAATCAATGATAGCAATTTTTTTATAATATTATGTACGAGTTTAAGTTATATAAACTAACTGTGTATGAATATTTTATATTATTTAGTTAAATTGACCTACAATAATAGGTAACTTTCTATAACAAGTTATTTCCTCCCGTCTACTTTAATTAATTTTTTGGTTGTTTTCACACATATTGAGGGATTCATCTTATAACATTAATTAACAATGAAATTGACCATATTAACCTTAACTTGTTCATTGAAATATAACAAATACTCTTATGCTCTATACTCCAAGGGCAACTTTGAAAAACAAGAAGTTAATCCTTCTTAATATCTGAAAAAATAAATATTGTGGACCATATAAAAAAGGCCAAGAAACTAATTAAAATAAACCGGAAGGAGTATAAGCTAACCTGAACAATAATATAATAACTTGATATAGCTGATAATATTTTAATAATAGTGTAAAACTTCTTTATATTATTTGTATATATAACTTAAATTCATTAAGAATTAATATTTATCGTAGACATATATTTGTGATTGTCTTTTCCGTTTAACTTCTATTACATGCAATAATAGTATAAAAGAACTTTTTGTGATGTCAGGTCATTCGAAAAATAACAACATATAATGGTCCATAAAAGAGAGATTAATAATCCGGAAACGCTGCAAGTTATCTGCTCTAATGTTAAAATATATATTATTAATGTAAAAATTATTTATATATTACCAATAAATGTAAGTTAAATTATTTACACCGTCAATCATTTTCCTCTGTTTTACCATGTCTGGGTCTCAGATTCTCCTGCAGACATTTCCCTAGTAGCTTCAAGAATTACCCAACACAGTAACAAACTTCAACAACTTCCCAGCCAGTCTTTCTGCAAAAAGTTACTCTTCTTTTCCGGGTTCGGAATCAAAATGTGGTTCTTTTGGACGCAAAGAATCACAATGTTTGAAAAAAAAATTTAGTGACCATTTTATATATAACGCCCTTTTAAAGGGCGTTATACCTTAACGGTCGTTTGTCCCATTAAGTATAGCGCCCTTTTAAACTGCGTTATATATAAAGCCTTTTTGAAAGACGCTATATATATTATGTGAGCCCATCAATAATTCTTCTGAGCTTAATTGACATAATAATAATTCAACTGGGTATAGCGCCCTTATTTAAGGCACTATACCTCAAATAATTGTACCCCGGATTGGTTTTTGCTTTATTTAAAGAGGTTAAGGATTTTCTAAAAATCTATTGACAAATATTCTCATGCCTTCTGAAATATTTCTTTGTTAAGTTGTTTTACATTTTGTCATAAATGTCTGAAGAGTGAAGAATAAGGGTTTCATTATATTTAGTTGTGGTGGCGAATAACTCAGCAAGCTAAAGTTTATCTTAACAGTGTCATGCTAAGTTGCCACTTGCAATGGAATATGATACATTGGTATCGTTATTATGTAAAAAAATTAGTGTGAGAAAACGTTCAGTGAACCTTAAAGTAACCGGAAGATATCCGTATTCTATCACTCCGCAAGGGGTTGCTTGTTATGCGGAGTTTAACATCGAGGACGATGAAACTCTGAGAGATTTTTTCAGGACTCCAGATAAATACCAGGAATTTCTTGTGATAAAAATGTTGAAAATGTACGTCAAGGTTGAAGACATTCGCAATAATGAGGTTGCGCAAAGCAGGGATATCCCTCAGTCATCGGGTGGTTATTTTGGAGCAGTTTTAGCCGAACAGGTCGTCTTAAAGAGTTTAGCCTGATCTAAACTTATCTCCATGGGCGAATGAGGAGCGAGGAAATAATTTCTCTCCTAGTTTACATAATCCACAAGACGAGTGGTACACTTCAATTTTCCTTTGTGTTACGATGTTTATTTTGATGTATTGAATTTGTATTAACACTCATATATTTCACAGGGCGTACCGGCCAGATATGAATTTTACAAGTTATGAACCAACGTCCAATTGGAATATGCCTAGTTCTGACGTGTTGGATCATGGTGGTCCATCCGGGAGTCATCACCAACAGGATAATGTCCATCATGGGATGTCAATACATTACGATTTGTAAGTGAAGTGATAAAGCTATATGTAAAGTTTGGATGAATTTGAGTAACTCATTATTTTGTTGCTTGTGCAGTGAAAACGAGCAACTTGAAGGTCATGTCCTTACTCAATTGCCCGAAGACGACATATTTAATCGGGACCTAGCAGATGCGCAGAGTCAGAAGAGAATAGTAATTATGACAACAATATCAATGAGTCTGGAGATGTCACACCCTTCCATGATGAGATTGATGATAAGGAGGAAGAGAATGTTGAACCTGATTTGACGAGGGAGCATGCTCCACCTCCCGTTAGACCAAGAGTGTACCAGTCCCACGTGTCGTTTCATTCAAGGGAGATTCCTTACCTTGATCATTTGCCAAGTATGCTAGATGAGGTTGCGCAAAGCAGGGATATCCCTCAGTCATCGGGTGGTTATTTTGGAGCAGTTTTAGCCGAACAGGTCGGCTTAAAGAGTTTAGCCTGATCTAAACTTATCTCCATGGGCGAATGAGGAGCGAGGAAATAATTTCTCTCCTAGTTTACATAATCCACAAGACGAGTAGTAAAATTCAATTTTCCTTTGTGTTACGATGTTGATTTTGATGTATTGAATTTGTATTAACACTCATATATTTCACAGGGGGTACTGGCCAGATATGAATTTTACAAGTTATGAACCAACGTCCAATTGGAATATGCCTAGTTCTGGTGTGTTGGACCATAGTGGTCCATCCGGGAGTCATCACCAACAGGATAATGTCCATCATGGGATGTCAATACATTACGATTTGTAAGTGAAGTGATAAAGCTATATGTAAAGTTTGGATGAATTTGAGTAACTCATTATTTTGTTGCTTGTGCAGTGAAAACGAGCAACTTGAAGGTCATGTCCTTACTTAATTGCCTGAAGACGACATATTTAATCGGGATCTAGCAGATGCGCAGAGTCAGAAGAGAATAGTGATTATGACAACAATATCAATGAGTCTGGAGATGTCACACCCTTCCATGATGAGGTTGATGATAAGGAGGAAGAGAATGCTGAACCTGATTTGACGAGGGAGCATGCTCCACCTCCCGTTAGACCAAGAGTGTACCAGTCCCACGTGTCGTTTCATTCAAGGGAGATTCCTTACCTTGATCATTTGCCAAATATGCTAGATGTGGATGCCCTCACAAGGAATATTGACAAAATTCGTATAGCAATGTGGGATAAATCTAGAGCAACGGTGCTATTTAAGGGCATGACTTTTCCCGATAAAGCGTGCCTAACCAGGGCGGAGCTAATGTACAACGTAAAAGAGTGTCGTGAGATCACGGTATCAGAGTCATCTCCAGATGTATACAAGGTAGTATGTTGTATATGATTTACGGGTTGTAATTGGATGTTGCTTGCGAGGAAGAAGAAAACAAATATGTGGGTGGTGGGTAAATACATTGGCACCCACAATTGTGAAATGGACATATGCAGCGGGAATCATTTTAACTTGAATGTTGACCTGATTTCTCTTGTCTTGATTCCACACATTGAAGCGTCTATAAGGTACAAGATCAAAGAGTGTATAACATATGTCCACCAGGAATATGGGTATATCATTACCAAAAGAAAGGCATTTCTCGGGCACAAACGTATGTTTGAAATTGTTTATGGTAACTGGGATAAGTCTTTTGCATCTCTACCCAGGCACACGGTCGCATTGCAACACTTTAATCCCAGGACTGTTATTGAATGGAAGCTTGAGCGGAGTCTGGGAATACCAAAACATATATTTAAATGTGTTCTAGGCATTTAAACCAGCAATTGATAGTTTTCTGCATAGACGGCCGGTAATATCCATAAACGGCACTCATGTCTATGGAAAATATGATATTAAGTTGTTGATCGCTTTTGCAGTATATGCTAATGGAAGTATATTTCCCCTAGCTTTTGCTATTTATGTCAATGAAAGCCAAGAGACGTGGACACTATTTTTGGACCACTTGAAGGAGCACGTTGTCAGACAGCGTTCAAGTATTTATCTAATATATGATCGGCATGATAATATTTTAAGTTATGTACAGAATTTGTATGCATGGTAGGAACCGTATGCCTACCACCGTTACTGTGTGAGGAACCTGAAATCCAATTTCCAAAAGGCGTATCCCAACAAGGATTTGCATGATTTAATGTGGATGGCTGCAACAGATCACCAAGAGTGTTATTTTAGGAGGCGCATGGAATCTATCAGGCAAGAAGACGAGGGAGCCTATGGTTAGTTGATGTGGCATGAGCTTGACAAGTGGACTTTGCATGCGTATGGTGGCATAAGATGGGTATTTCTGACTACAAATGTGACATAGTCTTTCAACGAGTTATTGAAGTCTGCACGTAGATTGCATGTCACTGCCATAGTATGGATGTCATTCAAGCAGATGGCGGAGAGGTTTGTTGAAAGGGCTAGATGTGCATCGTCATTGATGGAAAGGGGTGTTGAATTTATGCCAATACCAATGAAAAGATTTGAGAAATACAGACGGCGAGCACATTGGCATCCATATTTACAGTATTGCAACGAGCGAGATATTTTGAGTTCGCACTGCTATCCATCAAAATCGGGGGAATAATACACACAACGTAAATAAAGCTTACAAGGTTATGATCTTGTGAAAAATGGTTCATCTACCACATGCCGTGCTCACATTCCATGAAGTTCTTTCAACGTACAGGTTTCGCGGAAACCAGCTACGTTGATAAAGAATATAGTGTTGTTACATACTTAAATACCTATAATGGGCAGTTGCAGCTAGTGGGTGCAGAGAATTATTGGCCTCCGGAACTATTTAAAATGGTGTGTAACAAGGAGTATATACGTCAACGACAAGTGCCAAAAAGAACGCGTATACGGAACCAAATGGATGTGGGTGATACCATTTATGCGCATAAATGTGGCATATGCTCGCAAACAGGACACGGCCGTCGTAAATGTCCTTCAGCTGGTTTGGGTGGCGGTGGTAATTCAGCTCCTGGTGGAAGTTCATCCAATGTGCCCAATTATCAAGGATACACGTAGTATTTTGTTTCAATAATTTGTTGTAATAAGTGTATGTACTTGTTCATCTTCCAGAATGTAAATTATGTTGCCATTGCTTTTAAGACTTATTGATATTTTGCATTAATACTTCAGTACAACAATTTAACATAAACCCCATTTAAAAAAACAATTGCCAATCACCATTATAGTCAATGTCTAGCACTATTTCAATGTCATTGTCTTCATCGTCTTCGTTAACATCGTGTACGCACCCTTCGGGACCGAGGGCATCGTAATCTAGGCCCCAATTGTCACACATTTCTCTTATTTAATCGCTATCATCAATAAGACCACTTGTTTTATTTCCACAACAATATTGGACTCCAATGTCCAACGTCTGTGGTAGAAACTTAGGTAGTCCCTACCACTAAACAACTGTTGAGAAAACAGGATAATCATCGTCTCTATGCAATTTATCATTTCCTAACAATCCCAATATTGATATTTCGTTCCTCCCAGGAATTTAGGATCATCCATTGCATGATGAACAGTTAGTGCCTTTTCCATCTCTAGAATCTCCTTCATCAAATGTAGAATCACTTTCGGTTCATCTTTGTGTGTGTGTGTTTGGAAGGTTGCATACAGTTCTTGTGGAACAACAAGCCCATGCCAGTGACATAGGACTTCGCAATCACACCCTTTTGAGTAAATGGGAACCCATAGTAGTTTTTCGCCCCAAATTTGCATACCTTCAGGCTTTGTAGAATGCGCTTCGCTCTCAATAATATGCCCTGCAACTTTGAGATCGGTGTGTATATTGATAGGCTTATTTTTCAAGGGACACATAACACCATATCACTTTTCATCAACCAAGTCAGTATAGCAACCTAGCATATTTTTTTCAAGGTAGGGATCGATAGTGTTAAGACGTGTTCCATGGGGATCTGTTGAACTACCTTCACCCTTTTTGCCTCTTTTTGAACCACTTATTAAATGTTAGTGGCATTTTTAAATGGATGTTCTAATGTTTATTCAAAAGGTCTTTGAAATATGGATGACTTGGTTCAGTTTAAGCAGCTTTCTTATACCTGGAAGAATCATTATCACGAGAAGCATAGCGCGGTGAAATACCATGTTATGTGTGTTGTCTTGTCGACCTGAAAAAGCTATTGTTTTGAAAAAGCTATCTTCTGCGAAAGCTGTATTGTACTCGAAAGAATCATTATCACGCAAATCATAGCGCGGTGAAATACCACGTTATGTGTTTTGTCTTGTCGGCCTGAAAAAGCTGATGTTCTACAAAAGCTATCTTCTGGAAAAGTTGTATTGTACCCTAAAGAATCATTATCACGCGAAACATAGCGCGGTGAAATACCACGTTATGTGTTTTATCTTGCCTATAAATAACTAGCGTATTTTTAGTTATTATCTGCGCTTAACCAAAACAAATAGAAAAACTTTCCATAAATTTTTAATTTTTCTTGCATTAACAAATGTCTGGACGCAATGACATACCAAGGTGTTATTGTGGCAAACTTGCGATTTTGAAGCCATGTTGGTCAAATAATAATGTTGGGCGCAGGTGCAGGATATGTCAATAACTTGTAAGTTATTGCTTTGAAAAAAATATTTGTTAATATTTTTTTTCTATAAAATGTTAACTAATAGCATTGTGTTATAATCCACATTGGTAGGAAGGAAATCAATGTAGATTTAAAGAATGGTATGATGAACTTATTATCCAGGATACTACAAATCATGTTTGCAGTATGTTTGGAATATGACCGGTGAATACGAACTCCAGATATTTAAAATGCGATGACAAATTGCGGAGGTGCAGGAGGAATTAAAAGAGGAGGAAGAAGAAAAAAATAGGTTGAAAGAGATATTTAAGTGGTTGAAGCAGAGAATAATCAGCAATAATGACTAAACAACCATATGTATGTGTTGAGTGTAGTATTTTATCTTTATGTTTTTCGTGTTATGTATTTTCGTTAGTTGTACCGAATTTAAATTATGTTAAGTTGCTATGATTGTGTTTGTGTTGTATTATTAAAATGACAAAGAACCCGAGAATAAAAACATAATGCGCATATAATGTAAACAATAAAAATTGTTGCTATTATTTACTGAATGTCATATGTACATAAAATCTAAAGAGACTTAATGTGTACAACATCCTGTATTCTTTAAAGCAGCCGTCGGCCTGAGGCGCTTCCTATCCCGCCCGGCTACACTATCAGGATCATCCTCATTGCGTCGCCTCTTTATCAGAGGATGCGCTGCAGCATGATCGTCAGTAGGGCTGGCAGGCTCGGTAGAAGGGGTCGTCCGTCCAGCAGTAACCTACAGAATAATAAGATTGTTTAGTATATGAAATATATATTAGTAATATACGTGTTAAGTCACAAAATTTTGAATTGGCTTACCATGGTCTCGTCGGGCTCCTGAATATAATCATTCGTCTCATCCATGTCAGTATCGCACAAAGTGGCCTCCGTGACGGGCAAGGATGACGCCTTCAAAAAAAACCTTTAGATATTTATGACTAATCAATGAGATAAAAGAAATATAAATAATAGTAATACAAACAAACTTGCGCCTGTGAAAGATCCTCAGCATCCCTCGATGATGAGCCATAAATCAGTCAGCGCCCACTATCCACATCTCGTGTCAGGCGATCATCATCAATGGTCGATGGGTTTGGAGGATCAGGAAAATACTGATCCCACTCCTGTCGCATAATGGTTGTGCCCGCAATCAACAATGGAGCTGACAGGGTCACCTGCGAAGTCCCTGGAGTAAGCTGAAGGCTGAATGATGGCATAACACTAGGAGCATGGTCTGGCTCATGGTGGTCACCCGGATGATCAACTCCAACATCCTCAAAAGGTGCCTCAACGCCCCCTTTCTGGGGACCACATCCTCGCTGACCCCCACAACCTCGTGGGATACCCCTACCTCGTGGGACACCTCTACCTTGTGGGACATCCCTACCTCTGTGGTCACGCCTGCCACATCGAACACATTCCGGATCCACTACTGGCCCACGATGTTACTGCTATGGCGCCACATACTCATCCTCATATCCTAAGAGCTCATACCTCAAGCTCGCCTCAATGTCCGGGAAGCCAGATCTGTAACCTGCCAGCCATACTCGTGCAAAGTGGCTGCTCCCTCGTTGGTATGCTGCTGCATGTGCAGTCCCAACTGGTGGAACAGATGTAGGCCAATAGCCTGCACAACATGTAAAATATTAATTACAGAACGCTAGGTTAACGTTATAAGTAAGTATACCAAATAACATACCAGTGCCTCGTGCCTCCCGGCATATGGAACGTACCGACCGCCAGCGCGATGAATGGTATTCCCGATGAGAAGTCGATTAACGTTGCGCTACCATCCCATATAGTCATGCTCAGCATCCGTCCAGTCATGTGGAGGGGGCAGAATCAGTTCATGTCGCTGGTCCCAAGTATCGATATGTGCCTCTAGCCATGCCACATATGTCTGGTCCACCCTGGAACGATCATCCCGCTCGTAATGTGTCATATGCCAAGCAGGCGGTGGAGGTACAATATGCGGCCGACCAAATTGGCGAAGGACTCTCTCGGTGGCATGATTCTCAACAATACCGAGACACATCAACGAGATAGAAGAGCTCCACATAATTCATCCGGTCGAGCAATAATCGGGCAAACCAGCTATTAGCTCGTCACTGTATGGCCTCCAAATGAACTATTAAGTAAAAATAGGAACCGTGAGTATACGCAACACATATAAATCTAGGCCAAGTAAACTTAATTATACATTTACATGTGCACCCTCCAGGAAAACCAACAAATCCCTACAATAGGGGAGATTATGTCGAGCCTCGTACTCACGTCCATATACTCGCCGATCAACCCACCTCCTAGATAAAGGTAGAAACAGAGGTGGTGCATCCAAAGCTAAGGGTGATAGAGGGGTTCTGAAACTGGAGGAATAGATCCCAGGACAAACCTAATATACAATGTGGACGTAAAGTTTAAGGTCTATTTTTACTAGGTATGATATAATGAAGAGAGGATTCGACTATGTTTTCACATGCAACAATGGCAAAAATCCTGCAATGTCTCGTTGGGTGCCCATCGCCCGACACATCTGCCTGTACAAGTAACCGAGATCAGAAGCACCCCAATTGTAATGATGTAAATCATCTAGCCGCTCAAGATGATGAAGATATCTCAAGCTGACTAGGTTTCCCGAAGTGTTCGGGAACAAAACCCCTCCAAACATAAGCAGTAGCAGCAACCTCGTGTAGCGGTTAATATGAAGCTCTAGTGTATCATCCGATGTCATCAACTGCAAACGACTAGCCCCAATCAATGTAGCCTCATCCGGTGGCTGGAAACCAGTGAGTCACTGCAGCATCTCCCCGTATACTCTCTAATGACATGCGACAAAGAAACAGGGTGTCCATCAACCGGCAGCCCATACATGACCTCCACGTCCTGCACCGTGATTGTGGCCTCGCCAATGGGCAAATGGAATGTGTGTGTCTCTGATCGCCACTGCTCTATCAGAGCTGTGATCAACGACCAATCCAGCTGCATCCTACCGATCTCAACAATCCTATGAAAACCTGTATCCTGGAGGTGTCTGACTATACGGGGATGGAGATGGTGGGCCCTAAGAAAGTCCTACATATTATCTACTCTCCTGACGCGGAACCTCTGGGCCAATAACTGTCCCTCTCATATGTAGGAAGACTTATGCTCGGCATGTAGCAACAGTAGCTCTAGCGAGGCAGGTCAGGGACACAAAGGCGGAACCTACATGACAACTATTGTAAATTGAACAATATTAATTACTTTTTTTTTATTTTTCATTGCTTAAATATATTGCAATACCTTCAATATTATAATTTTATATGTTATTGTTACTATATTGTTAATTAGGTTGATACATTTTTAATATTATAATTTTATATCGAATATGTTACTTTAATATGTTAGTTTTATTATTTTATATGTTAGTTTTATTATTTGATATGTTTGTTTGTTACTCACCTATTTTTTACTATAATAAAATTAAATAATTAATTTTCATAACTATACATGATTTAATTATTAAATATTCGCATTTTGGTTCCGGACTTGATATTTGAGGCCCACTAGCACCAAGGTATCCTGAATTCTTGTGTTCACAATGAGAAAATTTTTCCGATTTATCATTCAAGAGGTATGTTATTTTATATGTTAGTTTATTATTTTATATGTTAGTTTATTATTGTATATGTTAGTTTTATTATTTTATAAGTTAGTTTTATTATTTTATATATTTGTTTATTACTCATTTATTTTTTACTATAATAAAATTAAATAATTAATTTTCATAACTATACAGGATTTTATTATTAAATATTCATATAGCAATACTTAGTTAGACAAATATTATTGTTTTCTCATTTATTACGTTTGCTTAAACTATCAGCTTTTTTGACTTATTTTTGGGTATAAGAGATACTTAAATGATTAATTTCAATAACTACAAGGATACTACGCTAAAGGGCACTACATTTTACTACGCTAAAAGGTCACTACATTATAAATACGAGCACTACATTAGGCCACAAGATACCACCACGGGGAACTAAAGTAACAATTTATCTATTTTACTAGTCTTTTAGCAAATAAATAATCTAAACCGGATAAAAATAATAAATAAATTTAATCAAAAAATAATCACGAAAATACATATGCTACAGTAAAAAGTAACTAATTAACACTTTTTTAATAACTAATAACAACTTCTCATTTTTACTAATTTTTTTAGCACACTAATATTATAGTCCAGATAAAAAAATAACAAATTACTTAAATTGCAAAACAATCACAAAATAACATAGAGCACATTAAAAGAAACTAATATGCATTTTTTATACGAGTTTTAACAAAAACTATGTCGGAATACCTCGATTTAAAGTTTTTGGAAAGTTGAAGAGTTGGTGATTTGGAGCCGAAACGAGCAACCCACAGTCTACACTTCTTGTGGGACCGATGGGCTGCACTCGAGCTTTTTTCGTCAACAATGGGGGGAGGGGGGACCGCTGTTTTATTTTTTAATAGGGGAGGGGTTTTGTTTTCTGTTCTGTGGGGAAGGAGAAAGGGACGACTTTTATAAAAGTATAGCGCCTTTTATTAAGACGCTATACTATAGTGTCTTAATAAAGACCACTATACCTTCCCGCTTTTTTGACGTTCAAATATAGCGCCTTTTAAGAGAGCTTTATACTTAAATAGGCAAAGAGTCGTTAAGGTATAGCGTCCTTTAAAAGGGCATTATATATAAAATTGTCACTAAGTTTTTTTCCCACACATTATGGTCCTTTGAGTCCAAAAGAACCACATTTTGGTTCCGGACTCTTCTTTTCCATAACCCCTATAAGTATTATAGTATACTAGCAATATTTAGTGTATACGATCAAAATCAGGCTGGCCCCTTGTGTGAATAATCGAGACTTGAATATGATAGGTTAAGGTTCGACCTCGAATTATATCAAACTGAGGTGCGAGGTTATATCATCAAGCTAGGTTATATCGTCGAGCTTGAGATCCCGAGACTGGACAAAATCGACATCGGGCGAGATCGAGGGTGATTTTCCAAGCTGAATAACAGAAGGACGAATATCTGTGATCAGTTTGTAGATCACGGCGAAAATCTCGGCACGTATAAAGGATAGGCCGATCAATTAGCTAATCATGATATTTCTTGTCTCATATAGAACTGTATCAAGAGTAGGACTCCCCTACTATATAAAGGGGGGCTGATCAGTTGTAAAACACATCACATTTACGCAACATAAAGCAATATACTGTCACTTTCTAGTTTTTATTATCTTGTTATTATGTTCATACATCAGTTGAAACATCTCTTCATTCAAGAGTGGTCGAACTCGAGGGTCAAGTCTATTATATTCGTGCGGTTTGCATTTATTCTTTGTCGTCAATTTCAATATTAATCTATTCTCTTGATTTATACAAAGTTATATAACGTATCCTTAAAACAGCGTATAATTCAATTGTTATTCAATTTTAGGGTAAATAGTTTGGCGCCCACCGTGGGGCTAAGGATAATAGTGATTACCAGGTACTAACTTTCATAACACACACTATTTTACACTTGTTATTGTGAGTATCTTTGATTCCGGTATAAAATGTCTAACTCTCAGTCAGCACCCGTGCACATGGACAATGATTTCGGTCATCATGACAAAAATGATAACATAGCACCAGGGAACGACGTACCGCCAGTTGTCCTCGATGGAGTTCCGACTGCATATCCAATTAACGCCAGCTCACATGTAGCCATCAATGCAAATTTGGCCGTCGATACCGAGGTTAGCATCCGTAAGGATGTTTGATCAGCCGCTCAAAGCACAGATGGTGGAGAAGAGGGCGGGATCAGCCTTCGGGTGATCTTCGAAATGTTGCAAGCTCAACAAGCAGCGATAGCCCGGCTCCAAAACCAGAATCATGCACCAAGCAGGATCAAGCCCGATCCATCCTAAAAAGTTGTCCACAAGGATCAGTTTCAAGGAAATTGAACGGGAATGAATCGGGGCCTATCCTGAAATCATGAAGATACTCTAGGAAATAACAAAACAATTTGAGTCGGGGGAGAAAAATATCGAGGCAAACGAGAGGAATATGGAAACTTACAACTCCAGGGTCTATCAAATCACGGGGGCACCACCAATATTGAAGGGTATGGATTTCAAAAGGTTTGTGCAAAAACCCTTCCCCCTGAGTGCGGCTCCCAAACCGATCCCCAAGAAGTTCCTCATGCCTGAGATTCCTTAATACAATGGAACGACCTACCCAAACGAGCATGTCACCTCTTACACATGTGCAATTAAAGGAATGACCTAGAGGATGACGAGATCGAGTCTGTCTTGCTAAAGAAATTCGGGGAGACCCCGTCAAATGGAGATATAATATGGTACCATAATTTACCACATAATTCTATTGATTCATTTTCTATGCTTGCATATTATTTTGTAAAGGCGCACGCTGGATCCATCAAGGTCGAAACTAGGAAAGCAGACCTTTTCAAGGTAAGGCAGAAGGACAACGACATGCTCGGAGAGTTCGTGTCTCCATTCTAGATGGAACGAATGGATCTACCACCGGTTGCCGATGATTCGGCTATTCAAGCTGCCACCCAAGGACTCAATGTACGAAGCTCAGTGGCTTCGCAACAGTTGAAGCAGAATTTGATAGAATACCTGGCTGTTACTTGGGCCAATGTGCATAATCAGTATCAATCAAAGATCAGGGTCGAAGATGACCAGCTTGGGGATCCTTATGGGTCTGTTTACCCTATTAGGACCGTTGACAGAATCAAGAGGCACATTGATCAAGAACTGAGGTTGAACAGGGATCGATACTAGCCGTATAATAGAGATCGTAGGAGCAGCGGATCTGGGTAAAACCCTGTACGAAGTGAAATGAGGAATGACCGAGGCTAGAGCTCTCTAGGGATCATGAGCAAGAATGTCTTTGACAAGCCTATCGGACCTAAAAAAGCACCACGATTATCAAAATATAACATAAATGTTGATACAACCGCCATCGTATCGGCTATCAGACACATCAAAGATACTAAATGGCCTTGACCTCTGCAAACCGATCCAGCCAAGAGAAATCCCAACCAAATTTGCAAATATCATGGCACCCATGGTCAATGAACGGAAGATTGTCGACAGTTGAGAGAAGAAGTAGCATGGTTATTCAACGAGGGGCATCTTCGGGAGTTTCTGAGTGATCGATCCAAGAACCATTTCTGAAACAGGGATTCTAACAAACAAAACGAGCAAGGAGTACCTCAACATGGCATTCATATGATTATCAGAGGGGTCGATGTTCCCCAAGGTCCGATGTTAAAACGCACCATGGTGTCGTTCACAAGGGAGAAACAAACTTGGGACTACGTACCAGAAGGAACCTTGTCTTTCAACGACGAGGACGTAGAAGGAATCATGCGGTCCCATAATGATGCACTGGTAATATCTGTACTCATGAATAAAACTCGAGTTAAATGTATGTTAATTGATTCAGGTAGTTCGGCCAACATCATTCGATCAAGGGTCGTATAATAGCTTGGCCTACAGGACAAAATCGTGCCCGCAGCTCGAGTGCTAAACGAATTCAACATGGCTTGTGAAACTACTAAGGGGGAAATAACTTTGCCAGTAAACGTAGCCGGGACCATCCAAGAGACTAAGTTTTATGTGATAGAAGGGGATATGATATATAACGCCCTGTTTGGGAGACCATGGATCCACAGCATGAGGGTTGTGCCCTCGACCCTTCACCAGGTGTTAAAATTCCCAACACTAGAGGGGATCAAAACAATCTACGGGGAGAAACATGCCCTAAAGGAAATGTTTCCCGTGGATGAAGTGATTCCAATATAAACACTCTCATCGACAAAGGAGTCAGATTCAAAAGCAAAACAGGAAGCTAAATAGAAATCACAGACGTAGGCCTCGACCCAACTAGATAAGTAGGGGATTGGCGAAGACGATGATTATAGGGTCCCTCATCCTTCATAGTCCCCGATGACTCCGACGCTACCAAATCAACGATCGAAGAGCTGGAGCATATCATATTTATCGAACATATGTCCGATCAAAAGGTATACCTTGTCACGGGGTTAACTCCCGAGCTCAGGAAAAAACTCATTCAATTTTGTATAGCTAACATGGATTGTTTTTCTTGGTCCCGTCTCGACGTGACAGGGATTCCACCGGAAATCACCACCCATAAACTAAGCTTGGACCCAAAATTCCATCCGGTGAAGCATAAAAGAAGACCTCAATCTGAGATCAAGCATGCGTTCATCAAAGACGGGGTAACTAAGCTTCTTAAAATAGGGTCTATCCAGGAAGTCAAATACCCTGAATGGCTAGCAAACGTAGTAGCGTTCCCTAAGAAAGGGAACAAACTAAGAATGTGTGTGGATTACAAGGAGTTAAATAAAGCATGCCCCAATAATTATTTTCCTTTGAACCCGGGTACAACCAAATACAAATGAACCCGGATGATCAGAAAAAGACCTCGTTCATCACTAAGTATGGCACCTACTGCTATAACGTAATGTCATTTGGATTAAAAAATATTGGTGCCACTTACCAACGCCTAGTAAACCGGATGTTCGAAGAACAAATAGGGAAATCTATGAATGTTTACATTGATTATATTTTAGTTAAGCCCCTGCGAGCAGAGGACCATTTGAAGCATTTGCAGGAAACCTTCAGTATATTGAGGAAATACAACATGAAGTTGAATTCGAAAAAATGCGCGTTCCGGGTTGGGCCAGGTAAATTACTCGGATCCATGGTATCCAACCGAGGAATCTAAATCAACCCTGACAAGATCAAAGCTATTGAAGACATCATGGTAGTAGACAACGTGAAGGTCGTGCAGAGGCTAACCGGGCGTATAGCCGCCCTGGGGCGATTTATCTCGAGGTCCTCCGATAAGAGTCATTGATTTTTCTCATTGTTGAAGAATAAAAATAACTTCACATGGACTCTGAAATGCCAACATGCCTTGGAAGAGATTAAAATATACTTGTCGAGCCCGCCACTACTTCACACGCCGAGGGCAGATGAACATATGTACATATATTTGGCAGTATCGGAGATAATGATAAGTGGAGTCCTAGTTCGGGAAGAACAAGGTACGTAATTTCTGATTTATTATGTTAGTCGGACCTTGGGTGAGGCCGAAACTAGATATCCTCACCTAGAAAAATTGGCGCTCGCTTTGATAAGCACATCTAGGAAACAGAAGTCGTACTTTCAATGTCACCCCATGTGTGTTGTGACAACTTACTCATTGCGAAATATAATGCATAAACCCGAGATTTCGGGATGATTGGCCAAATGGAACGTAGAAATCAGCGAGTAGGATATTGAATATCGACCCCGGACAACCATTAAGTCTAAAATTATGGCAGACTTCGTGGCTGAATTCACGCCGGCGCTCATACCCGAGGTCGAAAGAGAGTTGTTGGTAAACTTGGGGACATCCTCGGGAATCTGGACCCTCTTTACGAATGGTGCATCGAACGCAAAGGGGTCCGGTATCGGCACCATACTAAAACCTCCCACAGGAAACATGTTAGGTAATCTATTAGAACTGTGAAATTGACTAAAA
Source organism: Nicotiana paniculata (assembly GCA_005239505.1). Classification (NCBI taxonomy): domain Eukaryota; kingdom Viridiplantae; phylum Streptophyta; class Magnoliopsida; order Solanales; family Solanaceae; genus Nicotiana; species Nicotiana paniculata. The sequence goes on along the minus strand of ML324502.1, from coordinate 42,982 downwards.
ATGAGGCCGAATATGAGGCCATGATTGCATGTCTCGAACTAGCCAATAGCCTGGGTGCATAGGTGATCGAAGCCAAGTGTGACTCCGTCCTTGTGGTGAATCAGGTTAACAGAACGTTCAAAGTTAGAGAAGAATGAGTGCAAAGGTATCTAGATAAGTTACAAGTAGCTTTATATCGGTTTAAGGAATGGACTTTGCAGCACGTGCCTCGAGATCAAAATAGTGAGGCCGATGCCCTCGCAAACTTAGGGTAGTCGGTCGAGGACAATGAGCTCAACTCAGGGGCGTTGTGCAACTCATGAGGTCGATAGTCGAAGAAGGTCACGCCGAGATAAACTCCACAAGCTTAACTTGGGATTGGAGAAATAAATACATTGAGTATTTGAAGAACGGGAAACTTCACTCAGATCTAAAAGAATCAAGGGCCCTGCACACAAAGGCAGCCCGATTCACCTTGTCCGAAGACGGTTATTCAGAAGAATGTTCGATTGCCCACTAGCGATATGTCTGGGACCGAGAGATACCAAGTATGTTCTGAGGAAAGTTCACGATGGCACTTGAGGAAACCATTCCGGTGTCGAATCATCGTTTTAAAAGGTAATCAGAGCCGGCTATTACTAGATCGACATGGAAAAATATATGAAGGAGTTTGTTCAAAAATGTGACAAATGCCAAAGACATGCACCAATGATTCACCAATCCGGGGAACTGCTGCATTTAGTCTGGTCTCCATGGCCATTCATGAAGTGGGGAATGGACATCGTTGGCCCTCTTCCATAGTCATAGGTAAAGCTCAATTTATCTTATTTATGACTGATTATTTTTCTAAGTGGGTTGAATCATAGGCATACGAGAAGGTTAGGGAGAAGGAAGTCATCGACTTCATTTGGGGCCACATCATATGTCGGTTCGGGATGCCATCCGAAGTTGTGTGTGACAACATGAAACAGTTCATCGGTAGCAAATTGACCAAGTTTCTCGAAGATCATAAGATCCAAATAATCTTATCAACACCTTATCATCCTAGTGGAAACGGGCAAGCTGAATCGACCAACAAAACTATCATCCAAAACCTTAAGAAGAGGTTAACCAACGCCAAAGGGAAATGGAAGGAGATCCTATCTGAAGTCCTTTGGGCACATCGCACGACTGTGAAGACCAGTACCGGGCTACTCCGTTCTCATTGGTTTATGGCGTTGAAGCCCTAATTTCGGTCAAAGTCGGGGAGCCATGTATCAGATACCGATATGCAACAAAGGAGTCAAATGATGAGGCCATGAGTATGAGCTTGGAACTATTGGATGAAAGGCGCGAAGCCGCCCTTGTTCGGTTGGCTGCCCAAAAATAACGGATCGAGAGGTACTACAATCGAAGAGCCAACTTTCAATATTTTAATGTCGAGGACTTGGTGCTAAGGAAAGTCACCCTAAACACCCGGAATCCTAACGAAGAGAATTTGGGTCCAAATTGGAAGGACTGTACCAGATTCTCGAGGTCATCGGGAAAGGGTCATACAAGCTCGGAATAATGAACAGAGAACAATTACCAAGCAATTGGAATGTATCTTACCTAAAGTGGTATTAATACTAAGGTACGACCCCATTTCATTTTTTTTTTATTTCAGACTAACACTTGCAGGTGATCAACAAGAAGCGGCATGAAGTTTTTAGGTCTGAAAGCACGTGTTGCACTCTTTCTACATTAGACTGGTTTTGTCCCAAATGAGATTTCGGCAGGGTTTTTAACGAGGAAACAATGGATCGTGCTAACTTATAATCAAGACCGATTACGAATCGGCACTGAAGATCAATTCAACAATATCTAAGGTTCCTTTACAATCAACCTCGAATACTTGGGAGGATTACCCTCGGATATGCATTACCTTCGGATATCAACTTTAGAGAGGAAACTACTTCGTAAAGGAAGGGTATCGATAGATAGGATTTATTGTAAGGTACAAACGGTCAATCGAACCGTGCCCACATAGATTGCTCGAGCCCTGGAATAAAACATGTACGTATGACTGTTTTGCACAAGAATAAAGAGAAGTAATTTCCTTGCAATCATGTTATGATTTTTTTTTTAAATCCTCTTTACATCCCTTAAAGAGTTTTGTATTTCCGATCTCCTGAAAATAACGAGCCCAAGGGCAATCCATAACCGGAATACAAATGACCACTCCCTCACTCGGGGGCTGCCGTTTGATAAACTCGAACAGCCCAAGTCACCAGGCCTGGGGAGTGTAAGACCTATTAGGCAACTCCCCGATTTTTAAAGGCCATGGTCACCTCACTCGAGGACTATTATCTTGGGCAAGCCCGGATATCTTGGGAAAATAATCCCAATGAGCAGATCCCGAACTAAAAGGCTACGACCAAATTAACATGGCTCAGAGACGTCCGAAACCCGTAACAAAAATTAGGCCTTCAAAAAAGAAAAACTTTCAAAACCGGTTCTAAAGTCTACACTTGGCAAACTATAATCTCGGCTACCTATTTGGGGAAAAGGTTTTGATAAAACCGAAACCTCAAGACGCCTTAAACTAAAGTAAGGAAAAGACAGGACTTGTTCGAATTATCGGACATAGCCTAAATTATTTTATGTTAAGGCGTTCTGGACCTTATAAATACAAGTAAATAAGCAAAGGGAAAGTTTGAAAGCCAAAAGGGAAACAAAGACTTGTATATAATCTTTTTACAAAGGCCAGAATGGCCCGATATAGGAATGTACAATGGCCAAAACGGCCTCAAAAAGGTGCAAAAAAATAAAATAAAAATGTCTAAAGACCTAAGTGGCCTAAGTGGCCTGATCCTCATCGGAGGCAGCGTTTTCATCCTCGGGGTATTCCCCACCTTCAGATTCAGATAAGCTCTGGGAGCCTTCCTCGGGTAAATCCATCTTCTGAGCCTTGACATTCTCGATTTCTGCCAATATATCAAATCCCTGAGCGTGGACTTCCTCGAGGGATTCCCTCTAAGATTCCCACCTTGAATGATCCATAATGCTCTTGGCATGTGCCTGGATAGCCTCGACGTCACCCTTGAATTGGGAAACTCTAGCATCGGCCTTGGTATTGGCCACAGACACCTCAGATTTGGCCGCCTCGAGCTCCTTGGCCAGGATCTCTTGGCCAGAAATAACCGAGTTAAGCTCAGATTGGAGCTCCCTGATCCTCTTGGCCTGCACCAAGTTTTTCTCCTTTGAAGCCCGAAGCTGAGCCTTGACCGACTCTAGTTGTGCTTGGACAGCTTCATTTTTCGAGGCTAAGAGGTCCATATTTTTCTTGAACTCCTCAGCCTCGGCATGTATCGTATCTAACTTTGACTGGAGCTGCTCGATCTGTTCAAGCCTCTGTCGGACCTGCAGGAACGGATTGTTAGCCACTATGTCCAATTCGTCTTCACTATCATGAAGTACTCGAATTGCCTGCTCAGCCATCTCGGCATGTTCCCTTCGAGCCGCTTCTAACTCACCTAGAAGCTTCTCATTCAGAAGCTTGTAAGTATCTCTCTTCTCGGTGAGCTCCCGAACCTCAGCCTCATGCTGGGTTAACTCCTCCCAAATTAGGAGGAAAGCCTTATGATGCAATACCAAGGTCTGCAAGCATAAAGAAAGGTGTTAATATTATTTACAGCTTCAAATTTAAAATAAGTAATGAAGTGACACTCGAAGTTACCTGATTCAAAGCATGTTGCACCTCATTGAATAGGCAGGGTGCTTCCATCGCATCCATCACGACCTGGTCCTCTTTGGTCACCAAAAAACTGAGGTAGCTAGCAACCCCCTCGGGGGCAGATAAAACCCCAACATCCTCCGGGACAGAAAAAATTAGCGACTGCCTGCGATCGGGGTTAACACTTGGGTCCGGGAATCGATCCAGCAGTTTTTTGCTCGATGAAGAAACGCTGGCACCCGATAACGGTACCTTCCTTGGCAGCGGCAAGTCTCCAAGCCCAGTGACATCTTATGAAGCATTAGACTCTAATCCATCCAAGAAGTGGTGGATATCAGTCTCCACCTGAGGTCCCTCATAAGAACGAATTTCTAACATATCGGCCTTGCAGATCATGGCGTCTAAAATCTGAGGGGACTCGATAATGTCAATCTCCCCAAGCTCGTCTCTTGGGGCACCTCCCTCAGCTCGAGAAGCATTTCCCCCGGTCTCTCTCTCGCCCCCACCCCCTAGCTTGGGGCAGAGCGGCCTCAACCCCTTCTGGTTCGGGAGCTTCGGCCAAAACTCCCTCATCGACCTCCTCCGGTTTGAAGGGCCTTTGTATCACGACACTTGCTCGCACGGGGGCCACCAGCTTGGATTTCTCTTCTTCTTCTTCTTCTTATTCAGACTCGTCCCTTAGCCGGTGGATTGAGTCCGAGGGTAGAGCGCTAGGGCTTTCTTTGGGCTTACGTGACCTCTTCTTCGGTTTTTTCTTTTCCGAATTCGAGGAACTCTGAGCCCTTCTTCTCTTCTTTTCATCACCCTTCCTCGGAGCAGGGGACTCGATAGGAACATCCTCATCACCGGATAGATACCTCATAGAAACGACCTTGGGGAGACCGACAAGAGAAAATAAATAAGAATTCGACAGTGAAAGGAGGAAATCAAACATTATTACATCAGGAAAGAAAATTTACCATGATTACGGGCCTCCTATCGAACCTTAGATAATTCCATCCAAGCACGCTCGGAATGTGGTCTCTATGACACAAGGCACTCAACCCATTCCAGCCTCGATTCCGAGCCTCATCTATACTCGAGAACGGGGCCCTACTGGCCCGACGAGCTAGCTTGATCAGCCCCCCTTGATAGAGTCGGGGATTGTAGAGGCGCATAAGGTGATCGAGGGTGAAGGGACACCCCTCGATTTTGCTTATGAAGAATCGGAGGTGAATCACTATTCTCCAGAATGAAGGATGGATCTGGACAAGATTCACGTCGTACCTCTTGCAGAAGGCAATGATGATAGGGTCTAAGGGACTCAACATGAAGTGGTAAGTGTAAACACTTAGAAAACCCTCCACGTGGGTAGTGATAGATTCCTCGGGAGAAGGTACCACCACATGCTTATTAGCCCAGTTGCAGTCCTCTTTAAATTTGGTGAGGAGATCATCGGTGATTCTGAATATGTACCTCAAGACTGGCTCACACCGACTCGGTACCAAGGAACTCTTTTCAACCTTGAAATCGGCAATGGTAGGGCACCCTGCCGGAATGAACTCCTCAGGGTGAGGTTCCGCCGCATCCCCATCGCCGGCGGGTCGTGATGAAGAGGTGGCCTCCTTTTGCGGTACAGTCTTAGAAGTTTTCGCCATTGTAGATTAGAATAAAAGGGAATTAGGAATGTATGCGATTTGCTAAAGGTTCAAGAAATTTGGGTGCAAGAGTTGCAAAGCAAAGGGATTTTTGAAAAAACAAGAATTGGAGGAGCTTTGAACGTAAAGTTTGAATGAAGGAAACGTATGGTACTTATATCTTGTTAGTGACGGTTTAGAACCCATAGTGGCCGACCAGCAACTGACAGGCATTTAATGCCTTGGTAGCTGGACCGACAAGACGTTTCGGTATCCGTTTGTCTCTCACGTCACAGTCAGGTGTCTCAGTGATCGTTTGTCGCTTACGCCATGGCTCATCAAGACGGGATTCGGAAGTTCGTATAATTTCTCGTCGTCTTCTCTCCGAGAAACGAGGAGACTATCTGTATACGGTCAAACGGGCTCGCCCCATGTGTGAATAATCGAGACTGAAATTTGATAGGTTAAGGTTCGATCTCGAATTATATCGAACTGAGGTACGAGGTTATATTGTCAATCTCGAGACCCCGGGATCGGACAAAATCGAGATCGGGCGAGATCGAGGGTAATTTTCCAAACCGAATAACAAAATGAGGAAATATGCGCGATTAGTTGTAGATCACGGCAGAAATCTTCGCATGTATCAAGGATAGGCCGATCAATTAGCTAATCATGAGATTTCTTACCTCATATAGGACTGTATGAAGAGTAGGACTCCCCTACTATATAAAGGGGGTCTGATCATTTCAAAAACACATCACATTTATGCAACATAAAATAATATATTGTCACTTTCTAACTTTTATTATCTTGGTATTCTGATCATACATCAGTTGAAACATCTCTTGGTTCAAGGGTGATCGAACTCGAGAGCAAAGGCTATTCCATTCGTGCGGTTTGCGTTTATTCTTTATCGTCAATTTTAATATTAATATATTCTCTTAATTTGTACCAAGTTATATCATGCATCCTTAAAATCGCGTATAAATTTAATTATTATCCGATTTTAGGATAAACAGTTAGCAATATAAGTACTGGGAATACTAATTGTATAAATATTTACATAATTAAATCACTAATAAAGTAAATACAGATAAACTTTTACAATTAGCATTTTAAGGGATTGTTTGGTTTCAAGGGATTATCCCCATATAGTTTTTGGAATTAAATTTATTTTGTATTTGGTTGGTAGTATTAACTAAAAGCAGTACTCTTTTTCTACTAAAATCTTGGTACAACTAATGACATACACAAGGTGCGATGTTAATTATCCATCATATTGAACCAAATGGACATAACAGCACAACCTAATGTAGAAGAATTAACCCAAATATCCATTTATATAATTTTTAAACTAAAAATAGTCAGCAAATTTATAATATATGTGTAATTGTATATAATTATTGTATAATTTATGTATACCTGAAAAAATAAAAATTGAATCTGGTCGACTAGAAAATATTATTAGGACTTTTTATCATATTTTAAACTTTATCATTTACTCTGTAATCTGTATGAATCTGTACTCTACTAATATAAACCAAAAAAAAAAAAAGGGATACCTTCTGTCTAGCCCATCATTTTTTGCTGTGAAGAGAGATGGTTTGATTCTGATTACTAGTTGATTACTGTTTTGCAGTAGTAGTAATTTTATGATGTAGCTAATCAACTTAAATATTTTAAATTTAATATGTGAGAATATTAAAAATATTTCCAAACGGGTCACTTATAATAAGGTAACTCCAGATAAATTTCAATGATGAACATCAATTGATAATATGACAATAATTATAACAAACCTGCTATCACACTTTAAACTGCTTTAATTGTATGAAAATTAAGCTCAAATGGTCATACCTTTTAGTCCATAGCATAAATTAAAAAACAGTGGAAACCCCCCNAAAAAAAAAAAAAAGAAAAACCATCATTTTCTGCTATACAAGCATATGGAGAGAGATGGAATCACAATCTAATCCAAAGATCTGCTGTTGAAAAGGATGACACTTCATGTCTATATTTGAGCCTACATTTATTCCACAAGAAATTGACCTGAACATATATATATGTCTCGATGTATTGTCTTAATATATTTGTATTTTACCGACACAGGTTAGTAGTGGAGTAGTAAGTATTCCTTCATCCTTAAGATCTCGGGTTCGAGCTCTTAGTGTGTAGTCGTCTTGTTAGGGAGTGTTTTACCCCAATATTAGACTTTCCGGCGTGTATTCGGGTTTAGTCGGACCCTAATACGAATATCGGAAGTCAAATAAGAAACCAAAAAAAATAAATATATATATATATATATATATATATATATATAATGTATTTTAAAAGGTTCAAAGTAGTTCTATGTCACTTTCAGGATCAGTAACAGTGCATTAGGATTGAAAATATTTTGGTAGGGTAGCCACTATAGCTTATTTTCCATAATTATGGTAAAGTTTTTTCCCATAGAAACTACCCCTCTTTCTAAAGTAAAACCTTTTGGAGTTTCTTTAGTATAATATTTCAAACTTCTAATTTTCAACGAGTGCAACGAGCTATTGCAGGCATAGATGTATCATTTTTTCACTTTGCCTCGTATAATAGCTTTTTTAAATGAGTTTATTTTTTATATAGTGATAATATAAAAAAATTGTATTATTATCTCACTTAAAAAATTAAATAAAGAATAACTATAAGTAATGACTCATAACAAGTAGAGTTAGTTTACATATCTCTTAATTATGGTAAAATTACAAGTGTACATAAAAGATGCTAATATTTTGTACTCATGTGTGTACGAAAAACACACATCTTATATTCATTCATTTATCATTTTCCAATTTATCCATATATTTAGTTTGGGGGTAAACAATAGTTTCACTTTCAGAAAAATAATTGGGCGCCACTTGAAGACAGATATTCTCTTCCTACGTGTAATTATTTTGTAAAACATAGAAGGCCAAACAGATAAAATTAATTTCACCAACAACTCCAAGTGAATCAAAAAGCAATTTCTACCCCCTCAATCATTCTATCATATTCTTCTCTTAGATTTCAAAGGTAAAGTCGTCTGGGTATGACCTATAAGTTACGGGTTTGAACAGTAAAAGTAGCCAGTAATATTAGCATTAGGTTAGGTTGTCTACATCATACTTTTTTGAATGGGGTCTTCCAGTGACGGAGCCAGAATTTTGATTAAGGGGTGTCAAAATATATAAAAGTAAACATATCACAAAGTTAAGGGAGTCAATACATAGATATATACATACAAAATTTTCTTTTAATTTACTTACATACACAATGTATTTTTTCCACGAAGGGATGTCGTTTGGCACCCCTTCCTATGAGGTGACTCCGACATTAAGACATTTCCCGTACTCTACGTGAACACAAAATACTTTATGCACCGAACTGCCCCATATTATATTGGATTCCAAAGGCAAGAAGGTACAGACAAAAACATACGAACACAACAGTTGGTACATATGGTTGGTACTTGGAAAACTCTTTTTATAAGGACTTTCAATTTACTTTAACATATATATGCATGCAGTTGTTGGTCTTGTACAATTTACTGTGTATTAGAAAATATCTTTGGCATTTTTTCCCTATATGTTGTTTGGTCCAAATCAAACCTCTACAAAAACCTAACTATGTCTGAACATTGATATGTTGAGACATTTTCATGATGTCTTGTCTTTGTGAAGGACCTTAATTTTTTTTACCACAAATAGGTACACCTTTAGTAAATGTTATTACTTCACGTTGTCTTTAGAAATATTTTTTGGAGTTTATATCTCATTTTTTAATGGTTTGGTGAAGATTCGAATTGGTTTTGATTGAAATTTCGAGTTACTCGAAAAGAAAGACATAGCTAAATGAAATTTCTACCTATATATTCTACATTATAAACCTAATTACCACTATTACAGAGGTTCTGATTTAATTACATATCCTATACATAATTATAATTGCATAGAAAGTAATGTATTAGGTTCCAAATTTTCCCATTTTCTCTCTTTGTATATTAATTAAGGTTAGGAAGTAAAATTTCGTAAAGTTACCACTGCCCCAGGGTTAAACTATTTACAAATTGAATTGTGATAATAGGCCGATATTGCTTCCGCAAAATCCGGAAGACAATCAATTGATTAGTGTAATAACTTGAGATTTCGTTCTTATCAGCAGTGGCGAAGCCAAGATTTTTACTAAAGGATATCAAAAATATAAGAAATTAAATATATCAATAAATCAAGGGGAATCAACATATAATAAATATATATATAACGAAAAAATTTATTTAATGATACAGTATAATTTTCTAGATAAGAGATGCCATTTCACTCCCCTATATTAGCTTACAACTTAATATTTTGCCATTTCATTCTATTTACTTAAATAATATTTTGCTTTTTATCAATATTTAATTTTAAATTATTGCCTTTGATTTCTTGAATATTTATTATATGTTGTCGTTGTTATCAAGATATACATACATAGTATTTATTGCACTTTTTTGAGAACTTCATCTTTGGGATATTATTGTTAGTTAAGATTTAACCCTCATTTATATAAATTTAATTAGCTGAACCAAGATCTATATTTTTTGGTCAAAGAATTTGGTGTCGTCTGTAGGGATTTCTTAGTTAAATTTTTAGTTTCCTCTTGATCTCAATTAACGCAAGTCACTAACGTCTAAAACCCCGAGATCTCCTTTCTTTGTGCATACAAAACCCTATATGGCAGGTAACCAAGGAGAACGAACAAAAATAACAAAGTGACTTCCCAACCAACCTCATGAATGTTATCAACGAAAGGCGAGGACGTGACGCCCAATGCGTTCCCTAGGCGAGAGGTCGCGTCCCCACACTGCAGCATAACAAAACCCAGCGGAAAAGGGGCCTCCAGGGACGCCCCCAGCTGTGAAAAAACTTTTCGAAGCATGACTGATCGACACGTTAGCGAGCGTCCTCAACAAACCTGCTCCAGGCATGACTGCCGAAATCGCAATAGCTTGCATGATACAACAAATAGACGAGCAGTGCAACCGACCAAACCCTCCAACAACAGGTATAACTCACAATATTACTAACAGTGCAGGTGATAGCGCCCTCACTGCCAGTATAAAGAGGATGGAAGAAATGGAGAATGAAAACAAAGCACTCCGACAAGATAACCGGGCGCTCCTAAGTTGCTGCTGAAAATGGACGCCGATAGGTTCATAGAGCAGTCATACAACAATGATGCAGCCCTACATGCCATATCAAAGACCTTCAAAATTCCGCCCTACCTCAGGATATTCGAGGAACGGCCGATCCTGAGGATCATGTGACTCACTACTCCACCTCCGTGAATGGAAACAACCTCGCCAAGGAACAAGTGTCCTCTATTTTGCTGAAGAAGTTAGGCGAAACCCTTACGGGAGAGGAATTAACATGGTATTTACAACTACCTGCCCGCTCCATAGAAACTTTCGAGGAAATGGCCGATAAGTTCGTAACTGCCCATGTCGGCGCCAAAAAGGCCGAAGCAAGAGTAAATGACATATTCGCTATTAAGCAGCCCTTGGGAGAGGGACTAAGGGACTTCCTCACATGATTCAACAGAGTAAGGATGACTCTGTCTAATGTATCCGAGTGATGGTTGTCGCGGCCTTCCAGGACGGGCTGAGTAGAGATGGTTCAAGAGCAATTAGAAAATTATTGAGCCGATTGATGAAGTATCCTCCAACCACTTGGGATGAAATCAATAAAGCTTATTGTGAAGAGGTCCGAGTAGACAAGGACGACCTCAACGGACCAACTCACCAGCTAACCTCGGTATAAGCCGAATCCAGGAAAGAATGAAGAGACAGCACCAGATGAGATTTCGTGACCCAACCAGGAACGACACCAACCATACGTTAGGACGGTCATTGCGGCTACCCTCCCTTCCCTTCCCTCCCCATTATGAAGAATGTCTTTCCCGGCCAAGGATGGGAACTCACCGCAACGAAATAGGTATGACCATCTTATTATCTATCACATTTTTTGCGGGTCACCTACATAAATAGTCTACGCTCTTGAGAAACTCGGAACAAAGGTGAAGTGGCCTCCGAAGATGAGATCAGACCTGAACACCAAAAAATTCGACGCCCTCTGTGAGTTCCACCAAGCACGTGGGCACAAAACAGAAGATTGTATCGCCCTCAGACAAGAAGTCGTAAACATGTTGTGGCAAGGGCACCTCAAAGAGTTGTTAAGTGATAAGGGGAGAACCAACTTTGCCAGGACGTGAACATCAAGGCCTGCCAAAGCCGCCATCACCAGCTTGTACTATCAACATGAACATCGGCGACGGCGATGATGCCTCTATCAACGGCGTGAAGTTCACCATCACTCACAAGCTCAAGCAGTCTATCACCCGCAAACGGTACGATGGACTCGAGAGAGTATCATTTTCGACGAGTCGGATGCCGACGGTTTGAGTTTTCCTCATAATGAATCCCTTGTTATTACTTTACGCATTTTAGATACTAATGTCAAATGAATCATGGTGGACGATGGAAGTGGTGCATGCATTATCCATCCCCGAGTCCTTACCTAAATGAGACTCGATGATAAGATAGTGTTGTGCTGCATCATGCTAACCACTTTTTAATAATGCAGTTGAGTGAACATCCGGGGAAATTAAATTCCCCGTCTTGGCCGGTGATGTGACTCTGGAGACGACATTCCACATCATGGACCAGGCCACTGCGTAAAATGCCATAGTGGGACGACCATGGATACATCTCATGAGAGCCATCCCCTCCATCCTAAACCAAGTAATTAAATTCCCAACACCATGGGAATATTCAGCATACGCGGGGAATAACCGCACATCCCGGGAATGCTACCGCATTGCCTTGGATAGCACGGCCACTCAACAGAAAAAAGACAAAGAAAAGAGGCATAGCAATCAACAGGGTCGAGGTCGAAGCAAGAAGAGACTGGGGACGTCATCATGGATCACTACGCGGTCGAGGTTGCAGATTCGACCATAGAAGACCTCGAACCCATTCAATTGGACCTCAACTACCATAGCAAAAAGGCCTATATCAATTGCAAACTCCATGAACAAGGTAAATTTAGTCAATTCTTAATAGCTAATGCAGATTTGTTTATTTTTAGCCATGCAGATATGTCGGGCACCCCAAAGGAAATCGCCACACACAAATTAAACATCGACCCATTCCACCACCACCACCACCCCCCAAGTAAGAAAGGTCAGGTGTAGAGTCAATTCTTGAATCTCAAATGTCACATTAGAACTATATGTGCATGCATGTTTAACTTGTCGCTTTGTTGATAATACATTAGTAGTGTGGGTAATTGTTGGTCCAAACTGATGTGTGGATGGCTCAATTTTGACTCACTGAAATGACCCTTAACTTTTGGAGGTGGGAACTAATTTATTTGATTGAGGACAAACGAAGACTTAAGTTTGGGGAGTTGATAAGTAGGGATTTTTATTGCTTATTTGCACCTTTTAGCTTTAGTATTAGTCTAAAAGCATTGAATTGTGTTCCTGAAACTAATGAAATTATGCAAAATTGCAGGAATGAAGGAAGTTGGTCTCCCCAGATGAAATCCGACTAAAAAAAGAGTAGTCCGAAGCACAAGGAAATAAAGGGCGCAGAAGCACAAATGTGCGGTCCGCAGAAGGAATTCTGTGGCCGCAGAAGAAATTGCGGACTGCAAAATTTCATGTGCAGCCGCAAACAATGAGGAAAAATTTAGTAGACATTTGCACAAAGTGTGAACCGCACTTGAATTGTACGGCCGCAAATCTGGGCTAAGAGTCGAATATTAGAGAGTATGCAAAACGACAAAGTCCAAGAGCTTTTGTGAATTGCGGACCGCACAAGATTTGTGCAGCCGCAATCCTAATTGTGCGGGCCGCAGAAGTGTTGCCTTGCGGCCACAGTACAGAAATGTGCGGCCGCAGAAGAATGCCTCACGGTCGTAGTTCAGAAATGTGCGACCGCAGAACTCCAGTTCCTACCCAATAAAGAAATTTGTGGACCGCACATGGAATTGTGTGGCCGCAGAATCTTCCGAGGTGCATTTTTGTCCGAGATTTTAAACCTTGTATAAATAGACGAGTATCACAAAATTAGGTCAAGTTTGAACCTCTTAAGTTGATGTAGCCGTTTTTCTTTACTATCTTAGGAAGTTTTTCTTTGCTTTGGTGTATTTACAATAGACTTAATCATTTTAAGCTTCCATTATGAATTTAATTAGTTTGTCTTCCTTATTTTCTTCAAACCCCATTATGAGTAGCTAGATTTTTACTACTATTATGACCCAACCCTAGTGTGTAAACCTTATGGATTTCTAATTTAGTGATTGTTTATGAGTGGGTGTTGATTATTTAGCTTAGTGCATGCTTTAATTGTAGAATTAATGGTTGCAAACATTAATTCATGCATATTTGACTTAGTCTCTACTTGAGAAAGAGGGACCTAGTCTAGGATAACTTAGCTAACAAGGGATTGGGTCAACTGAGAGATTGATTAACCCAATTTCAACCTAGAGATAGTAATAACCCGACTTGAGCTCTTATCAATTATTTTGGATGATACCTATTTGGTCTTGAGAAAGCCAAATTGGGCAAAATCATTCTCTGACCGAGAGGTAGTGATTGAGAGTTGAGAGCTATAATACACCCCAATCGAAAAAACAAGCATTGAAGTCTTTATCCCATTAGGTTAACACCTAGGTCATGGTCACAGCCCTAGGCTTTTTATCCATTTGAAAAAAAAACTTTAAAATAATAATCTCTAGTCTTCTCTCTTTATTTGTCAATAATTAGAGTAACATTACAAATAGAAAACAAATCCTTATTGTGGAAGTGCAATCTAGATAATCCAATTGCTCAAATTGAAATATATACCCCTAACTCCCATCTTATCTCCCTATGGATTCAACTCCAACTCTTAGTTGGAAATCTATTATTGCATACGATCATATCTCTTTTGAGGTGTGCTTTGGACGTGAACAATTTTTGGCGATGTTGCCGGGGAGTTAAAAACGGTGCTAGCTATGTATTTGGGTGTGTTTTTGGAATATCTTCTTTTCCTTCTGTGTTACTAACTTGTTTGATAAATCGTAGGTACAACCATGGCAAACAATAAGCTCGGAAATATTGCTTTGGGGGATGTGGACGTCGAGGATGAGCAAGTTTATGAGGTTCCTCTTGAACCTCAAGCCAATAGAAGAGGCTGAGTGCCTCATGAAAATGTCCCCGTTCCACCCCCACCTCCACCACGAGCGGCTCTACACCGGGTGTTACCCAATGAAGGATATGCTAGTGCAATAGTCCTCCCCTTATTAGGGCAGGCAACTTTCAAATCACCAATGTGATGCTCACTTTTCTAGATCAACGAGGTTTCTTCACCTGTGCTCCAAGTTAAAATGCAAACAAACATTTGAAGGGGTTTATGGACACTTATTGGGGGAGAAAACAAACAAATGTCTCCAAGTATGCATTGAGGCTAAGGCTTTTTCCCTTCTCTCTACGGGGGGAAAGCTTTTGATTGGTTGGAACATTTGCCAAACCATTCCATTCACACTTGGGATGAGCTGGCGAAAACGTTTAATTCTAAGTTCTTCTCTCTGGGGCACATGGCTACACTTCGGGTTGAGATTTTGGCATTCAAGCAAGATCCAAATGAACCCCTACAAGAGATATGGGAACGCTATAGAATAATAGTTAAGGAATGTCCCAACAACGATATGACGGAGAATATGATTCAACAAACTTTTTATCGTGGGATCAACACAACCAACCAATGTGTAGTGAATCAACTTACCGGTGGGAACTTCATGACTACGCCTTATGCGGAGGTGTGTGATATTTTAAATGAAATGGCGGAAACATCATCGACATGGAAATCTCGGGCTAATATTCCACAAGGTGATCTAACGTGATCCACCTTCACAAAGAGTTACATGACCATGGGCAAGACATTGTCGAATTGACTACCACCATGAATCAATTAGCATAGGCACAACTTCAACAAGTGCAAAATCTTAATAGATTCAATACCGTGGAGGGAGTGAACATGATGGTGAACAAAATAAGGACCAAGGGTCCACAAGTGCAACATCGAGTGGAGAATTATGTGCAAGAGGATAGTGGTTTTGATCAAAGCGATTCTTACAATGAACAATAAGAGGAGGTGCAATATGTGAACAACTTTCAAGGGAAACAAAACAACTTCCAAGGCCCAAATCAATAACAACGGCGACCTCAAAACTATCAAGTCAATTGGAATTCTAACAACCAAGGAAACTAGATTAGTGGAAACAATAAAGGGAATTGGCATAACAACAACAATCAAGGAAATTGGAGTGGAAATAATCGAGAAAATTGGGGGGAGGGGATAACAATCAAGGTGTATGGAACAATAATCAAGACAATCGGGTGTCGTATTTTTAAAGGCCCCCGATGTATCAAAAACTGAGCAACCCGCCTCCTTATCCTTCCCATTAGACAAGTTCTTCAAACAATGAGATGGGTGTATTGAGAACATGTTCAAGTAAATGATGGAAAAGAATGCTGATCCGGATGCCCAACTTGCCTCACACAACACATCGATCCGCAACTTAGAAGTTCAAATGAGGAAAATCTCTCAAGTTCTAGATTATCGTCCTAAGGGGGAACTACCAAGTGACACAGTGGTAAACCTAAAGGGTGGAAACAACATGGGGAATTCCATGGCCGTTACACAGGAAATGGAAGAGGTGGGAATGCACCAACCTTAAGTCAGTGGTACAAGAAGAAGAGGTCATGAACAATGTGGTGCAATAAAATGATGAAGTTCGGATAGATGTTGATGATAGTATGGAAGAGACTCAAGAGGAGGTGAACCCGTCTAAGGATCACATTATTGACATACCGGAGCCGGACTCCATACCCTCAAAGAATTTCCAAAAAAATGGTGAGAACCAATTCAAAAGGTTCATTTAAATGATGAAGAGTCTCTCAATCAATGTTCCATTAGTTGATGCTTTGGAACAAATTCCCAGTTATGCAAAGTTTATGAAGGATCTCGAGACGAAAAAGTGGTCAATGAATTTTAAAACTATCAAAGTCACTCATCAAGTGAGTGCAATTGTGCATTCAATGGCTCCTAAGTTGGAGGATCCCGGTGCTTTCACGATTCCTTGTACAATTGGAAGAGCCTAGTTTGCTAAAGATCTTTGTGATTTTGGGGCCAGTATCAATTTGATGCCCTATTCGATTTTCAAGACCTTGGTAATTGGACAACCAAGATCCACCTCTAGGATATTGCAAATGGACGATCGTACTATGAAGATACCTTTGGGAGTGATTGAGGATGTTTTGGTTCGTGTTGATATTCCGGCGGATTTTGTCATTCTAGATTATGAATTTGATTATGAGGTGTAGATTTTTCTTGAAAGACCTTTCCTTGATACGGGGAAGGATATTTGTGATGTTGAAGCCGGAGAACTCACCTTCCGGGTGGGTGATGAACAAGTGATTTTCCATGTGTGTAAGTGATGCGAGGCTAGAATGCATAGTTTAACATGTAATATACCTTACATTTGAGGTGCTTTAATGATAAAAATACACTTGTTATGTGCTTAATAGAGTTTATTTTATGTGTAGGTGAATTGGAGATGGAAACGGAGCTAAAGGGATGCAAATACGTCGAAAATACGCAAAAGGAGACACCCGGGCGATAGCCGGGCGTTTGCCCCCTAAAGCCTGACCCTACCTGGCGTTAGGGGGGCGTTTACCCCATAAGTCCAGGAAGCCCCTAGCGTTAGGGGGCGTTAGGGCCCAAACGCCAGGCCTGCCCTAGCCTTAGGGGTGCGTTAGAGTCCAAACGCCCGGGGTGGGTTCCCAGTTCGGCCAAATTCGAGTTTTGACGAGTTTAAGTGTTTCCCGGTTGAAATAGAAGTCTCCTACACGGTTAGGGTTTGCCCTAAACATATAAATAGACTCCTAAAACACAACTACAGAGGATTCGAAGAGATTCGAAGAGATTCGGACAGCAAAACATCGATTTGTACAAATTTTCTTCAGTACTTTGTAGTTTAATTATACAAGTTATTTTAGATTTGATTCTTTTTGAACATGTTTAGCTAATTTCTTGTGGAACCCATTGGGGTATAACCTTATTGTGATATTAACATAGTTTTGATTGGTTNACAACTAATCAAGCTATATGAAGTATCCGAGAAGTAAATTCACCGACGGGGGAAACCATAACCTTAGATCTTTATTACAATTGTTTACACCTTAGCGTAGTTAATCTTTAGTTTTAATCTTTAGAAATAGTAATTTAAATAACCTCAAGTGACAGTTGAGTATTCTAACAGCTTGCTTGATATGTAAATTCCATGTGGGATCGACTCTGGGCATAATACCCCGGATTATATTTGCAACGTCCGCTTAATCTTTTATTAGACATAGTTGAGCGTGATCAGTAAGTCCATGCAACAACCAAATAGCAACGAGTTGTGTTCTTTTGTGGACTTGGTGACCGATGTTATTGTTGATGATACAAGTGCCACGATCAATGTTGGTGATATGTTGGAGGTTTTCTTGCTCAACTTTGATGATGAAAAGATGGATGGCTTCATGGAATGTGTGAACTCTTTGCAAGGAATGGGGTCGTACAATTATGCACCCGGAAATTATCTTTGGACCTTGAAAATAGGACAACTCCTCCTACAAAGCCTTCCACTGAAGATCCTCCTACCTTAAAATTGAAGCCATGTGCCTCCACATCTTCGGTATGAATTTCTTGGCCCTTGTTCTACTTTACCGGTTATTCTTTCCTCTTGTTTGACTAATGTGCAGGTAGATTCTACATTAGTGGTGCTCCAAAAGGCTATTGGGTGGACATTGGCGGATATTCGGGGGATAAGCCATAAATTTTTCATGCATTAGATCAACTTGGAGTAAGTCTCCAAACCATCTATTGAACATCAAAGGAGACTCAATAAGGCTATGCAATAAGTAGTCAAAAAGAATCAAGTGGTTAGATGCCGGGGTTGTTTACCTCATTTCTGATAGTTCGTGGACTTCTCCAGTTCAATGTGTCCCGAATAAAGGGGGCATGAAGGTGGTCACCAATGAAAAGGATGAGTTGATCCCTACAAGAACGGTGACCAGTTAGAGAGGGTGTATGTATCGCAATCTCAACAAAGTCACAAGGAAGGATCACTTCCCACTTCCGTTCTTAGATCAAATGCTTGATAGATTGGCCGGTCGTGCTTTCTATTGCTTTCTTGATGGGTATTCAGGCTACAACCAAATCTTTATTGCTTCGGAGGATCAAGAGAAAATAACCTTTACATGTCCCTATGGTTCTTTCGCCTTCAAGCGGATGCCATTTGGTTTGTGCAATGCATCGACGACTTTTCAAAGGTGTGTGATGGCTATCTTCACGGACATGGTGGAGGACTACCTTGATGTTTTCATGGATTACTTCTCGGTGGTCGGAGATTCTTTTGATGATTGTCTTGCAAATTTAGATAAAGTGCTAGCAAGATGTGAAGAAAAGAATTTGGTGCTCAATTGGAAGAAGTGTCATTTCATGGTCGAGGAAGGCATTGTCCTTGGCCACAAAATAACAAAGAATGGAATTGAAGTTGACAAGGCAAATATTGAGGTGATTTCTAAACTTTCACCTCCAACTTCAGTGAAGGGTGTGTGGAGTTTCTTCAGCCACGTAGGGTTTTACCGGTGTTTCATCAAAGATTTCTCTAAGATGGTGTACCTGTTGTGCAAGCTTCTTGAGAAAGATGCTAAGTTTAACTTCAATGATTATTGCATGAGAGCCTTTTAATTGTTAAAGTTAAACTTGACAACTAATCCCAACATCATCGTTCCAAATTGGAGTGTCCCTTTTGAACTCATGTGTGAGGCAAGTGACGTAGCGGTTGGGGATATTTTAGGGCAATGCATCAACAAGATCTTTCATCCGGTCTACTATGCTAGTAAGACCATGAATGGTGTCCAACTCAACTATACCATTACGTAGAAAGAGCTCCTCACCATTGTGTTTGTAATTGATAAGTTTTGCCCGTACTTAATAGGTGCAAAAGTTATTATCCACACGTATCATGCGGCACTACGTTATCTTATGAAAAATAAATACTCCAAAGCTTGGTTTATGAGATGGATGCTTTTGTTGAAAGAGTTTGATATTGACATCCAAGATAGAAAAGGGGGTGCAAAATCAAGTGGCGGACCACTTGTCTTGTTTGGAGGAGGAGGGGAGGCCGCATGATGGACTTGAAATCAATGACTCCTTCCCCGATGAGAAACTCTTGGTTATTTCAATGAAAGAGGTATCATGTTTCGTGGATCTAGCAAATTTCCTTGTGTGTGGTATCATATCGGATGAGTTCTCTTCAAACCAAAGGAAGAAGCTCAAATGGTATTGTCAAGATTATTATTGGGATGAACTATACCTTTTCCGGATTTATATGGACGAGGTGATTAGAAGATGTGTACCGGAATAAGAACAAGGTGAAATTCTTGGGGCTTGTCATTCTTCGCCATATGGTGGTCATCATGGTGGAGCGAGAACGGCAACCAAAGTGATTAGTTGTGGTTTCTATTGGCCCACTCTTTACAATGATGCAAGTGATTTAGTGAAAAGATATGATGAATGTCAAAGGGCCAGTGAAATCTTAAAGAAAAGTGAAATGCCCCTCACCACCCTTTTGGAGATTGATATTTTCGATGTGTGGGGTATTGACTTCATGGGTTCTTTTGTGAGTTCTTGTGGAAACACCTACATCTTGGTCGTGGTGGATTATGTGTCCAAATGGGTGGAGGTCGTTGCTCTACCCAACAATGAAGCGAGAAGTGTGGTGGCGTTCTTGAAGAAGAGTATTTTCACAAGGCTTGGTACTCCGTGGGCTATTATAAGTGGTAGGGGGTCAAATTTTTACAACAAGGTTTTCGACAGTTTACTTATCAAGTATGGTGTTACTCATAAAGTCACAACTCCCTATCATCCACAAGCTAGCGGTCAAGTGGAAGTCTCCAACCGGGAGATAAAGAGTATTTTATCCTAAATAGTGAATGCTAACCGGACGGATTGGTCCAAGAAGCTTGATGATGCATTATGGTCTTATCAGATGGCTTACAAAACACATATCGGAATGTCGCTGTACCATTTGGTGTTCGAAAAAATTTTGTCATTTTCCGGTGGAACTTGAGCACAAGGTTATGTGGGCTCTAAAGAAGTTGAGTCTTGATTAGGATGTAGCCGCTAACTTGAGCGTTGCACATTTGAATGAATTGGATGAATTCTTGTACCATGCCTACACAAGTTTGTCCTTGTACAAGAAAAAGATGAAATATATTCATGACAAATACACTTGGAACAAAGAGTTCAAGGAGGCCGGTCTTGTATTGTTGTTCAACTCAAGGTTGAGGATGTTTTCCCGAAAGCTAAAGTCTAAATTGAGTGGTCCCTTTGAAATGTGGGTGTGACACCTTTTGGTGCATTGGACTTGAAGAACAAAAATAGTGAAGTATTCTGAGTCAATGGTCATCGAGTGAAGCACTATTTGGGAAGAGTTGGATATGGCCAAGTCGTGGCGGTCATCCACTTCAATTGATGGTATTTTGCGTTATGTCGCGATGTTAAATCAAACGCTTCTTGGGAGGCAACCCATGGTTATTTTCCTTTCGTCTGTTTTTATTTTTTAGTTAGGTGTTATTTATGTGTTTGCTTGAGTTGAAGTGTGCTACAGGGATGAGTGTGAGTGTGACTTACAGAAACTGTGGACAAAAATGAGGCTAAGTATTGAAAGAAGTGCGGACCGCAGTTGATTTGTGCGGACCGCACAATTTGGAGTGTAGCAAAAGAGCACTGGGGCCGCATAATTACCTTGCGGACCGCACAAATGGAGGATTCAAAATGCAAACTCTCTGAAGTTAGTCTTTCATAGAAAAGGTCAATGTGCGACTGCAAGAGGAAATCTGCGGCCGCAACAAGAAATCTACGGCTGCACGTTGAATTTTGCGGACGGCGGATGGAGCACCAAAAAAGAATCTCCGGGTAACAGAGTGCGTACCACACAAAATTTGTGCGGCGGCACTCGCCCCTCCTTCCCTTAGAAAACCAAACAGTATAAATAGAGGACTAAGGCAACTGTTACATTTTTTTTTCCTCTTTGAGCACAAACACAGTACTCTCTTGAAATTTCTTGGTGAATCTGTGTGTACACACATAAAACATCTTTGATCAGTCACTCTTCACACTCATTCATCTGGTATGTTTCAATTTCTTGTTAATCTTTTCTTTTAATTTGTAGAATTTTAGTCATTTTTAGGCCATTTGTCAATAGAATTAAATAGTGTATTCATGTGGGGGTAAATATGTAGTGGTTAACTAGTAGATGTTCTATGAGTACTAGTCAATGTATTTCCATGCCTTTATGTTGTTACCATGTCAAAATTTGCACAAGAATTGCAAAACCTAGATAGAAATATTGGATTGTTCGTGTCTTTTTGAATTTTGTGGCCGCATGTTTAATTGTGCGGTTCCTAGAGAGTGATCTAGTGTTTCATTGGTGAAAAATGGGTTCGCGGACGCAAGAAATTGTGCAAACCGTAGAATTCCCATTGCGGCCGCAGAACAGCTCTTTCAGTGTCATCAGAGAGTCTACACTTTGTGACTCAAATGTGCG
Organism: Nicotiana paniculata; assembly: GCA_005239505.1. Taxonomy (NCBI): domain Eukaryota; kingdom Viridiplantae; phylum Streptophyta; class Magnoliopsida; order Solanales; family Solanaceae; genus Nicotiana; species Nicotiana paniculata. The sequence goes on along the minus strand of ML324502.1, from coordinate 20,996 downwards.
GCCGTAGATCTAATTGTGCGGACCACAAAAAATCATGTTGCTGCCGCACATCAGCCATTCTCTGTCATCAGAGATTTGGAGTATTTTGGGTTTCTGAGATGCGATCGCAAGTGAAATTGTGCGGATCCCTCTTCACTTTTGCGGCCTCAAAGCTAAATTGTGTTCGCAAGGCCTCATCTGCAGCCGCAAGTAAATTGTGCGGACCGTAGATTCTTACCATGCAAGCATACTGTGTCCGTGACCATCACTGTGTTTTTTGGTGTATTCTTGCATATCTTCTGTGTATGCCTGAACATTGAATTGCAACTAACAATCGCCTTTGCTTGATACAAACAATGGTTTGATCTAGAGGCAGTGGCGACATTTCGAAAGGGAGGGGTGAACCTTCTCGGGGATGAGGCAAGAGAGCTTTACCTCTTTCCCAATAGAAGGAAATCAGAAAAAGACAATAGGCGGGAGAGGAGAGGTACAGATCTCTCCGAGACGAGTTCATACTCCCCTTCTAGGGACGTATCAGATGGAAACTCAGCCTCTATTCAGGAACAACCGACAGTATACCCCAGGCCGCCAGGGAGATTTTAACTTAGGGACGAGCCGTCCTCATCCCACAGCACTTTCGAGGGATCAAAAAGTGCTAGTTAGGCTTATGGGTCTTCAGCAACACCAGTCCCTATGACACAAGATACACCCATTCAGTACATACCCGATGATGGTAGAGAGCGAGATGCCACAACTGTTGGGATTGAAAGAACAAAGAAGACAGAGGGACTGATTCGTCAACCTAGCATATTTCACTAGTTTCCGCACATGGTGGTCGGCGAATTCGCTAACACCTGAGCGACAGTTCTTACTGACAGATTTAGAGAGGTACAACCCCGCCGTACTGAGGCAGATTAGAGAACGCAAAGGGTGGATGTGATTTACCTAGAGTGTGGTGGATTATAAGGAATACCTTTTCCGGTAATTCTACGCCAATGTGGCGCATATCAAAAAGGGGACAAAGGTGACAAAAGTGCAAAACCTCAAAGTACGATTTGATCAGCACACACTGAACACATACTTGGGCTTTGATGATGTCGAGCCAAAAGAATACCTGGAAAATTGTGCACTTGGGGATGTAGTTCGTCCTTTGTTAGCGGATATTCTAGCTGCACCAGGACCACCACCACCATGGATCCCGCTGGGGTTCCTATCCAAAGGAGCACCCTGAGCTTTGAAGCAAAAGGGTGGAAATCATTTGTCTGCAGCAGACTAGACCCTAGTCAAAATGAAATCATTTGTCGATTCCTCGGGCAGTCTTAGTTGCCTCTATTATGTCCGGGTACCTTACCCTATCAATGTGGGTGCCGGGATGTCGGCCAACATCTTAGTGATCGCCTGGCATGATGACTCTTCCTACCCATACCCCAACACTATTACAGAGTATCTTACAGATTCGAGGGTGGAACCAAGGGATTTTGATACAAAGGTGAGGCAGAAGAAGCCTTTCTCATGGTACTCACTTATGGATGCAAACAACCCGAAGAGAAAAGGTCGGTCGTCTACTTCCACGGGCTAGTCAGATGAGACAGGTGTGGTATTGGTTGAGGCAGTTGATGTTCCATCCACTACGGTCGAGCCTTCCTCTAGTGCCACAGTTATTCATCCACCATCATCTTTAGTAACTGTTGTTTTTCCTGCCATAGCTTCCAGCTCGGCTTTGAAGTCGGTGCCTATTCCTACTGCCCCACTTTCTACTCTGCGAGTCTCCCAGACATTGGAGAGCCTCAACATCTGGATGCAGCTAGCAATTTTAAAGTTGTTTGAATTATCCAATATTGTTGCAGTACAGTCTATTGTTCAGGCACCTTAGTTTTCCCCGACAGTTGAGGAGACATTGAAGAAGATCCTAGAGAACCAGAACACCATCACGGCTACCTTGGTACATCACGAGTCATTGATCGAAGAGCTGGGAAAAGAAGTAAAGAAGATGAGAAAGTCCAGACCAGCAAGAAGTCAGTGGACAAGCTCCGGAGATAGGTGACCAAGTTTGCTGCATCAGGAGATATCCCCTTTGACATGTTGATTAACCCACACCCTTCAGGCCCAGATCCTGCAGCACCGGTGGCACCAGCTGGCCAGTCTGAGGAGCTAGACCTTGTTGCCGACATTGCCGAGGCACTGCGTTAGATGTTCACCAACCCAGTTACACCCAAAGTTGAGGATGATGATATTCAGTTGGATGAGACTGAGGGCACTGACATTTTTGGGGATACAGAGATGTCCAAGGATCCATAGGGAGTTTTCTTCACTCTTTCCCCTCTTTTGCTCTTATTTTGTTAAGCATTGGGGACAATGCATATCTTTATTTGGGGGTGGAGTTTATTGATCATATTTGGTAAATTCTGAGACATTTGGCTTGTAATAACTTAATATTATTTTTTTTCTTTCTTATTATGTATATATTCTCCCTGTTTCTCTCATTATGGGTATTCAGTAGTTTTTGTTTATTAGCTTCTTTATTTTTGTTCCTTTGTTAGTTCTTAGTTTGAGTTAGTAGCTTCTTTGTTTAATTTAGTAAATTCTTTTTATGTTCTAGTAGATAATAATCCTTTGGTTTTCTTAATGCCACGGTTATTTCCAAAGGCAGTTGTTGTGTGAGCCGGGTGAATCGTCCCAACGATGGATGGCGTGACAACCTTCTTAAAGGAATGAGTCTGTTTTTTGTATTTAGGTAATAATAGTAGTAGTAATGAATAAACAGACCTAATTAAGTCATGCTCGAAGAATAAAACATGCTTCAGTTAGTACCAACACACTTACATATGTGCTTATGGTTAGAAATAAGGTTTTTGAAAGAAATAGCTCTAGTTAGTGACTTTGTGACTCTTGTGTTGACTTTTGAAACCATCAAGTGGTTTAATTGAACCACAATGACTTTCAATCTTGAATGTGGTCGTTGTGGGACCTAGACTCTATCCTCTTTAACAATCTAGTTGCATGAGGGGTGAGATGTTTTGTTGCTAGTCCAAGCACCCGTGCGAAAGGTCTAGAACTTGCCCCGAATATATTTTAAGGTGAAATCTTAAGTTTTGTTTGGCTTGAGAAGTGATTGTAAGATTTCCTTGGCCCGTTTGATTTTTCTATTGCGTACCAATGTTGTTATCCTAGTCAACCCCTTTGATCCTCGAGCCTTTCTCATTTGATAACCATGTTACAAGCCTTTACTCGTTTTGTCGTGACCCTCTCTTAGCACCCGAGCTTTCCTTAACACTTTTGTGAAACAAATGGCTAAACACGTAAGTTTGGGGGAGAGGAGAGTAACTTGAAAAAGGTATCAAGGCACAAAAAAAAAGAGAAAAGAAATAATGAAAAGGAAAGGCAAGAAAAATAAAAGAACAAAAAGAAAAACGCAAAAACAAAAAAGTGAATAAGTGGAAGAGTTGAAGGGATTCAAAGAGAAGTAATGATCCCAAACATGAAGAAATAAAAGAGGGAGAAAATTAAGGTAATGATAAAGAAAGAGTGATGTTAAGTCTCTCTAGTCCTCCAAGGAAAAGAAAGGGCCTCAAAGACTTGGCAAAGTGTGAGCCGAGAAATGAAAAATGGAGTGCTTAAGGAAAGATGTAACCACTCACCAATATTGTATCGAACCCTAATCCAAAAGCCTTAATTACATCCCGAAAGAAGTCCTACTTGATTTCAAGATGAGTGAGCTTACATTAGTGGCGATCTACATGATGGGAAAGCATATGGTACTTGAAGTCATACTTACGACATTATCTTGAGAGAGATGAGTGAACCTTTCATAAATCTTTGATTGAGTGCTAAATTTCATAAGTGAGCCAGGCAAATGGAAAGTGGAGGAGGAAGAGTTTGAAGTCCACCATGACCTACATGATAGAGCAAGAGTCCTTGATGAGTAGATCCATTTTTGAATCTCAAATGTCACATTAGAACTATATGTGCATGAATGATTAACTTGTCACCTTGTTGATAATACATGAGTAGTGTGGATAATTGTTGGTCCCAACTGATGTGTGGATGGCTAATCTTTGACTCGCTGAAAATAACCCTTAACTTTTGGAGGTGGGAACTAATTTATATGTTTAAGGAAAAGCAAACACTTAAGTTTGGGGGAGTTGATAAGAGGCGATTTTGACTGCTTATTCGCGCCTTTTAGCTTTAGTTTTAGTCTAAAAGCATTGAATTGTATTCCCGAAACTAATGAAATTATGCAAAATTGCAGGAATGCAGGAAGTGGTCTCGCGAGATGAAATTCGACTCAAAAAGGATCATCACGAAGCACAAGGCAATAAAGGGCGCAGAAGCACAAATTTGCGGTACGAAGAAGAAATTCTGCGGCCGCAGAATAAATTGCGGACTGCAGAATTCCATGTGCGGCCGCAAAAAATAAGGAAAAATCTAGCAGAATTTGCGCAAAGTGCAGACTGCACATGAATTGTGCGGCCGCAAAGCTGGGCTAAGAGTCGAAGATTAGAGAGTATGAAAAAAGACCAAGTCCAGGAGCTTCTGTGAATTGCGAACCGCACAAGATTTGTTTGGCCATAGTCTTAATTGTGCAGACCGCAGAAGTGTTGCCTTGCGGCCGCAGTCCAGAAATGTGTGGCTATAAAAGAATGCCTCGCGGACGCAGTTCAAAAATGTGCGGCCGCAGAACTCCAGTTCTTGCCCGATGAAGAAATTTGCGGACCGCACATGGAATTGTGCGGCCGCAGAACCTTCCGAGGGGCATTTTTGTCCGAGATTTTCAACCTTGTATAAATAGACGAGTATCACAAAATAGGTTAAGTTTGAACCTCTTAAGTTGATGTAGCCGTTTTTCTTTACTATATTAGGAAGTTTTACTTTGCTTTGGTGTATTTTTAATAGACTTAATCATTTTAATCTTCCATTATGAATTTAATTAGTTTTCTTCCTTATTTTCTTCAAACCCCATTATGAGTATCTAGATTTTTACTAGGGTTATACCCAACCCTAGTGTGTAAACCTTATGGATTTCTAATTTAGTGCTTGTTTATGAGTGGATGTTGATTATTTAGCTTAGTGCATGATTTAATTGTATAATTAATGGTTGTAAATATTAATTCATGCCTATTTGACTTAGTTTCTACTTGATAAAGAGGGACCTAGTCTAGGATAACTTAGCTAACAAGGGATTGGATCAATTGAGATATTGATTAACCCAATTAAAGGGTTCAACCTAGAGATAGTAATAACCCGACTTGAGCTCTTATCAATTATTTTGGATGATACCCATTTGGTCTTGAGAAAGCCAAATTGGGCAAAACCATTCTCTGACCGAGAGGTAGTGAGTGGGTAATTGAGAGCTGAGAGCTATAATACAACCCAATCGGCAAAACAAGCATTAAAGTCTTTATCCCATTAGGCAAACACCTAGGTCATGGTCACAGCCGTAGGTTTTTTATCCATTTGAAAAAAAACTTTAAAACAATAATCTCTACTATTCTTTCTTTATCTTGCAATCATTAGAGTAACATTACAAATAGAAAACAAATCCTTGTTGTGGAAGTGCAATCTAGATAATCCAATTGCTCAAATTGAAATATATACCCTAACTCCCATCTTAGCTCCATGTGGATTCGAACCCAACTCTTAGTTGGGTTTATATTATTGCATACGACCGTTTCATATCTCTTTTGAGATGTGCTTTGGATGTGATCAGAAAGCGGGGGCTACTTATCGAAGATAGTAACAAAGACATTTAAATACCAGCTCAGTAAGACCAGTGAGGTATATATAGACGACATGTTGTTCAATTCCGAAAGGGCAGAGGATCACATCGATCATTTGAAAGAAACTTTTGATATACTTAGAATGTACGAAATGATGTAGAACCTGGAGAAATGCTCATTTGGAGTAGCCTCGGAAAAGTTCTTGGATTTTCCGGTGTCACGGTGAGGTATTGAGGTCAACCCAGACCAAATCAAAGCTATCGAGGGGATCCAAAGGTTAACTGGTCGAATCGCCACCCTATCAAGGTTCATCTTGCGGTCGTCGAATATATGCCACAAATTTTTTGGCATAATCAAGAAGGAAAACGGCCTTGAATGGACTCCCGATTGCGTCCAGGCTCTACGAGAACTAAAGGCATACCTATCATCACTGTCCCTTCTTTCAAAACCCGAACCGGGGGAACAACTCCTCATCTATCTAGTCGTCTCCGAGGTAGCGGTAAGCGCAGTCTTGATCCCCAAAAACAAAGGTATGCAATCTTCCATCTATTACATTAGCAAAACACTCGTCGATGCCGAGACAAGGTACTCGCACCTCAAAAAATTAGCTCTGGCCTTGGTCATAGCTTTACGAGAGCTTAGACCCTATTTCCAATGCCACACCATCTCGATCGTCATAACTTTTTCCCTAAGGAGCATTTTTCATAAACCCGAGCTATCAGGGAGGCTGGCCAAATGGGACATCGAGCTAAGCGAGCACGATATCACATACCATCCGCGAACGGCTATAACATCACTGGTGTTTGTTGACTTTGTCGCCGACTTCAGTGCAAAAATAATGCCTGAAGCCGAAAGGAAAGCTTCCTAAGCTTCCCTCCAAACACAAGACCTCTAGGTCCTATGCACCGATGGCACATCTGACGCATCAGGGTCCAGATTGGGACTCGAACTCGAGGTCCCTACAGGCGAAGTAATCCTCCAGCCTATAAGGTTCCCGGATATGACTAACAATGAGCCAGGGTATGAGGTCGTAATCGCAGGGTTGAGGATAGCACTCAAGTATGGGGCTAAATAATTGAAACTCCGCTGCGACTCCCAACTCATAGTTAATCAAGTCACACGGAATTTCCAATACAAGGAACAAAGGTTGCAAAAATACCATATCGAAATCTGCAAGCTATTTCCTGAGTTCGATGAAGGCCAGCTCGATCACATCCGACGAGCACAGGATTCTGAAGCAGATGGCCTCAGCAAACTTGTCGCAGCTACTAAAAGCATCACAACCGGAGATAAAATCGTAGTCCATCTCCTAAAATCATCACTAGACCAAATAGAGGTTAAAACCATAAACTTAACTTGGGATTGGAGCAATCGTATTATCATATATTTGCAGAATGGCACACTCCCAGGCGACAAAAAAGTATCCAAGAAACTAAGAATACAGGCGGCCAGATACAGTCTCCTCCATAGTGACCTATACAAGAGGACTTACGGCAGTCCTCTGGCAAAATATTTGGGCCCGAACCAAACCCAGCACGTCCTCGAAAAAGTCCATGAAGGACATTGCGGTGCTCACTCCGGAAATTGAGCACTGGTTAGATGCCTTGTACGGGCGTGATACTATTGGCCCACCATGAAAAAAGACGCCGAAAACTTCATGAGGAAATGCGGACAATGCCAAAAATACGCCCCAATGATTCACCAAGAAGGCGAACTCCTCCACTTAGTCACCTCCCCTTGGCCGTTCATCAAATGGAGAATGGACATAGTAGGTCCTCTCCCAGCAAGGTGAGGTAATGTACAATTACTTTTGGTTTTAACTGTTATTTCTCTAAATTGGTGGAAGCAGGAGCATTTGCCCAAATATAAGTACAGGAGGTAATCACCTTTATATGCAGGAACATCATTTGTTGATTCGGTATACCCTAGGAAATCAGTTTTGACAAGGGACCCCAATTCATAGGAAATAAAAAAGTTCTTCGAAAAGTGGCATATCAAGAGGATACTCTCAACCCCATATCACCCAGCGGGTAAGGGGCAAGTGGAATCCTCCAATAAGTCCATAGTAAACATTATGAAGAAAACGGTTGAAGATGATAAGGAACTATGGCTAGAAACACTACCAAAAGTATAATGGGCCTACCGAACAACTCCAAAGACAAGCACAAGAGAGACACCCTAGTCTTTGGTCTATGGGACTGAGGCATTAATACCGGTCGAGGTTGGAGAATCTGCCGTACGGTACTACCACGAAAGTGTCACGAGTAACGATGATAGCAGAAGACAAGAACTCGACGAAATCGACGAACGAAGAGATATGGAGTACATAAGAATGGTCGCCAAAAAACAACAAGCAGAATGATATTACAACAATAAAGCAAAGGTTAGGATGCTTAAAGTGTAAAGACCCGTAAAATTCCTATGTCTAAAATAATGCCCGAATAGGTCCCTGTGTTGTTATAACGGTAGAAATTCTTAAAAACGGTCCTATTTTGAGTAAAAAGTATCCCAGGACTTGAAAGATTAAATTTTCCAGAAATTGCGCGTTATGCGACGCACTATGCGATCACATAACAGGTATGCGGACCGCATAGTGGTCGCATACCTGGATAGTTTCCTGTCCATTTTGAGGACAGCTATGCAGCCTAGAATGCGATCGCATTTCATGAATGTGGGCTGCATAGTTGTCGCATTCTTGCCCTATGGTTTTTACAAGGGAGGTTATGCGACGCACTATGCGATTGCATAATAGGTATGCGGACCGTATAAGTGGTCGCATACCTGGGCAGTGTGGTTCCCAATTTGGCCCATGGCACTCCAGTTTCTATTATTTCGGATCAAGGGGGCCAGTTCACAGCTAACTTTGGAAAAAATTTCAGCAAGGTTTGGGTACTCAGGTAAATCTCAGCACAACATTCCATCCACAAACTGATGGGCAGGCAGAGCGGACTATTCAGATGCTTGAAGATATGTTGCGGGCTTGTGTATTAGATTTCAAGGGTAGCTGGGATGAACACTTGTCGCTTATATAATTTGCTTATAATAACAGTTTCCATGCCAGTATTCAGATGGCCTCATTTGAGGCATTGTACGGAAGGAGGTGTAAGTCTCTGATTGGATGGTTCGAGGTTGGCGAGGCGGAATTGTTAGGATCGGATCTTGTGCACCAAGATATGGAAAAAGTTAGAGTCATTCAGGAGAGGGTGAAAACTCCTCAGAGTCGTCATAAATCCTATGCGGACGTTCGTCAAAGAGATTTGGAGTTCCAAGTAGATGATTGGGTATTCTTGAAGGTGTCTCCCATGAAGGGAGTAATGCGGTTTGGGAAGAAAGGAAAATTGAGCCCTAGGTATGTCGGGCCATATCGAATCGCTCAAAAGATAGGACGGGTGGCCTATCGGCTGGAATTGCCTCCTGGCATGTCATTAGTGCACCCGGTGTTCCATGTGTCTATGTTGAAGAAAGTGGTTGGAGATCCATCAGCCATCGTGACAGTTGAGACTATTGAGGTTAATGAAGAATTATCGTATGAAGAGGTTCCGGTTGCTATTCTTGATAAGCAAGTCCGCAGATTGAGGAACAAAGAAATTGCTTCAGTTAAAGTGTTGTGGCGAAGTAATCAAGTTGAGGAAGCCACGTGGGAAGCGGAATATGAAACGAGAGAAAAATATCTCCATTTGTTTGAATAAGTCTAGTGGTGATCGTGTGAATTGTCATCTCTACGCAATTATATGTTATGTTCAGTTTTGTGCAAAAGCACCCCATTTTCCCCTAATTCCTCTACTGTTGTAACTTCTCAAGTTTTTCCATAATTGTGTATGTTATGACTATTTGAGTAATGTGCAACCCCTTGGAGTAAATGAAATTACGTGAAACTCATGTGATGGTTAAATGATTAATTGAAGTGTAGATTGGTAATGATTAATTGAAGTGTAGATTGGTAAGGATTAATTGAAGTGTATATGGCATGTTGAAGTAATTGAATTATATGGGACTTGTCGAGGTGACCAAATTATGTGCAAGGCCATGAAATAACTAGTTACGTGTGGAATTGGTTAGGAACATGTGTTTCAGGGGCTCTCTGACTGGTAGATAGGCCTAATTACAGAGGAAACTCTGGCAAAATTTTCAGAAAATAGTGGAGTTAGTACAAATTGAGGGTTGGCATATTGTGTTTTCAAAAACCAAATGATTTCCCGATCCTAATTCGAGGACGAATAATTTTAAGTGGGGGAGGATGTAAAGACCCGTAAAATTCCTATGTTTAAAATAATGCCCGAATAGGTCCCTGTGTAGTTATAACGGTAGAAATTCTTTAAAACAGTCATATTTTGAGTAAAAAGTATCCCAGAACTTGAAAAATTAAATTTTCCATAAATTGTGCGTTATGCGACGCACTATGCGATCGCATAACAGGTATGCTCTGCATAATGGTCCCGCATACCTGGACAGTTTCCTGTCCATTTTGAGGACAGCTATGCGGCCTAGAAAGCGATCACATTTCACGAATGTGGGCCGCATAGTTGTCGCATTCTTGCCCCATGGTTTTTGCGAGGGAGGTTATGCGACGCACTATGCGATCGCATAACAGGTATGCGGACCGCATAAGTGGTCGCATACCTGGGCAGTGTGGTTCCCATTTTGGCCCATTTGAAGGCCAACTACGTGACAGGAATGCGGACTGCATAGCAGGAATGCGATCGCATTCCTGACCGCATCTCTGTGTCGGGGCTCCTGTTTTCTAAATTTAAAACCCGACCCCCTGTTTTATAAAACACCCCTTTCCTTCATTTTTAATAATTTTCTGACCAAAAATAGAGAGAGAAGAAGAGAGTTCTTGAGAGATAAGGTTTCAACATCATCCAATTTGATTTTCCAAAATCTCTCAAGCCCGAAAATTATCGAGTTATTGTCATCTTCTTCACTCAAAGAGGTAAGTCTTCACCCTATTTCCCCAATTTCTTAGATTTTGTGTAAGAATGAAACACACATAGGTTGGTTCTTGAAAATAAAAAGTGAAATCTTGCATGCATGTGAGTTAAACCCCGTAAGCTACTAAGGGAAAAACAAGTTTGGGTAATTATTCTCAAAAGGGTGTTATTAGTCTAAGGGGTCACATAGTGTTTGATAAAATGCTCAATTTGGTACAAGATTCCTAATTCTAAGTGAAATATGTCACATTGTGGAATAGATTGACGGTGCTAGACGGTCCGGTGCATTGTGATAGAAATTAAAAAGGGGACAACTCGAGGTATGTATGGCTAACTTTAATCATTATAGAGTCACCTTGTTGGTGTCCAAACATTTGGTATGAGTTTCTTGTTGAGTATATGTGAAATTGATTGCCGAGTTGTGTTGAGGTGTGAGATTGCATTCTCTGATTTGTCTTAGTCGACTATCGTGATAATTGAAATTGTGAAAGGTGACTTCTATGTGATTACTCTAACATGTGCAAGGTTCGTTAAATGCTTGAGTAAGTTGGTATGAAAGAATGATAACAAACTCAAATGTGTAATGTATCTAAGTGATAAGTGCTATGTAACAAATGATGAAAGGAAATTGTGAATTGATCTAATTGAACTAAATGACCATGGAAATATCGTATATGACTCATTGTTGGCAAGGTTTACTGTGGATTAACTTCATATGGATTGTTGGTTGTAATGAATTTACATTCTTGTTTATGAGCATCTTTGTGGTTGAATAATGGATGATAAAGACTATTGTGAACACATGATTGGTTGGGTGTTATGAAAATTGTACTCTTGATGATATGAAACCCTATGATTGAATTGTGGGTTGTTATTGTTTGCCATGAAATGTGATGGTCCAGTGGGATCGAGTTGCACGCTGCAACATGAAGTAATAAGGGTGGAGAGGTAACAAGGGTGGAGTGTAAACTGTAAAGTGGGATTAGGTTGAACGCCGCAACAGAAATGTAAGGTGCGATCGGGTTGCACGCTGCAACACGAAGTAATAAGGGTGGAGAGGCAACAAGGGTGGAGTGTGAACTGTACGGTGGGATCGGGTTGCACGCCGCAACAGAATGTGATAAAGCTGAAATGGGATTGTGTTGAAATAAGAATTTGTGAGGCTCTCAATTGTATTTGTTTCTGTATCACTGTGCACTACATGTTGTCTCCTTTAACTGCTTTCTATTTGTGCATCTCTTGATTTTACTTGGAGTAAAGTTTTCTCATACATACTAGTACTATTCCACCGTACTAACATCCCTTTTACCGGGGGCGCTACATATTTTATATGGATGTAGGTGGGCCCATAGAAGGTAGCTCATTTTGCCGTTAGTGGTGCCTTCTCTTTATCTTTCAGCAGTACTGGTGAGCTCCACTTCCTCCCGGGGCCGTGTGTAATTCATGCCATCTCTTTTGAGTCTGTTATGTATTGTAAGGTATAGCCGGGGCCTTGTTGCCGGCAAGTATTTTATAAACTCCTAGTATTCGTAGAGGCTCCGTAGACATGATGTGGGTGTGTATATGTATATGTATTTTGGGTAGTAACTGTACGTATTCGGAACCGTGGTCCGTATTGGAAAGTTATGTATGTATTGTGTATGTTTTAGGAATCAATTGTTGAAATGCTAAAAGAGAAACGAACTTAAGTTTGTAAACCCACGCTTAAATCCTAAGTTGTTATTTCATATGGAATATGGTGCACTGTATATACGTGGGAAACGCGTTGGGTAGGAAAGGCAATCTAGGTCCACTTGATCGGGTTCACCCGGTTAGGTGCCGGTCTCGTCCCTCGATTTTGGGGCGTGACATAAAGTCGGGGACTAAATAACAAAATCCAAAACCCAAGCGAGCAAAGATCCACGGGAAGGCAAGCTAGGAATGAATATGGATGGCTAGTTCAAAATCACAGCCAAAACGAATAAGGGTTCATTCAAACTGGACACAATGGAGTAAAGCTACTACCAAACAACTGGAACATCAGCCACCTCAAATACTTCAACTTCTGAGAGAAAAAGCGTTCCCCAAATCGTACTCTTTTTCCCTTACTTGAGTTTTGTCCCATTTGGGTTTTCTCAAGGAGGTTTTTAACGAGGCAATGAAGGGAACAGCTCGAGTTGAAGTACGCGAGGGTAGGATCGTTGATACTATTTCATTGCTCGACTTCTTAATACTCTCCAAGTCAGCCGATGAAGGGACTAGGTAAACTGGGACTGGGGCTGGGATTGGAACGCCAGCCAACACTCATAATTTGTAATTTTCTCCAAGTGTGTAACCAAAGCAACAATGTCAAAGCAATAAAAAACTTAAAATTTATCAGGACACCTTTTTCGTATTAAGGTTATGTTCGACCTTGCTCGAACCAACACTTACCAGACCTTGACCGTGACTTAACGAAAGGTTATGTTCGATCCTGCTCGAACAAACACCTACCGGCCCTCAGTCGCGACTTAAAGAAAGGTTATATTAGACGAATCTTGAACAAATACTTATCGACCCTGGGTTGTGACTTAACAAAAGGTTATGTTCGACGAAGCTCAAACAAACACCTATCGGCCCTCGACCGCGACTTAACAAAAGGTCATGTTCGACGAAGCTCGAACAAACACCTATCGGCGCTCGATCGCGATTTAGAAAAAGTTATGTTCGACCCTATTTGAACAAACACCTATTGTCCCTCAACCACATCTCAACAAAGAAACGCATGCGACATATGAATATTTGGCTCCAAGGCCACGACCAGCTAAAAGATACCAACTATAAGAAGGACAAGATCGAAATGAGCAAACAATGAAAGCAAGAAATATATACAAGTATAGAAAACAAACCAAAGGAATGGAAGAAGATGCAAGGAACAACTTTGATATTTCACATGTAAACTGTTTACAAAGGCTCGTGAAGACGCCGACAAAATATACAAAAAATTCAAAAAAAAAAACTACTTGTTGTCACCATTACGGCCTTTAGCGTCGTCGCCAGCTTGATCTTCAACTGCATCGCCACGTTGACCACCATGTTCCCTTACCATCTTGGCCCCCAGCGCCCTCGCCATCCTCGACCAGAAGGTATACGGCATCGTACCATGTCTCAGCCTCGAGGCAATCTACATCATCCTCATCGCCCTCATCCTCCTCACCAAGACGAGGAGTACCCGGATCATAACCACGCGCAATAAAATCCTTGCGAGCTTTGGCACGAGCACCCTCAAAGTCTGCAGCAGAAATGGAGCTTGCCACATGCAACTCGCGAAGCATATCCAGCCGGGCTTCGGCATGAATCCACTCCTCGTACAAATCACAAGGAATGTAGGGAAATCCAGAACTCGCGGATGAAGAGGTCGATCAAGTAATGTGGCCTTCTCGTCCTCTAGAGCATCAACTCGATCGTAAAGATCAGAGGTCTCTTTCTCCAACTCCCAATACTTTCATCGCGACACTCTTCTTTGAGAATTGTCGTTGTTAAATCATTTTCTCGCTAGTAATAGAGATTCTGGATCACCACCTCAAGGGACTCCTCCTTCCTCAAAGCCTTCGACGCAAACTCCATTTTCTCTAGCTCATCTTGCTTCTCAACAATCTCTCCACTAAGAGCCTACGCCCTAAACTAACATTCCTCAAGTTGGCCTTGCAGCAAGACTACCTGAGCTTGAAGATTGCTACACTAGGCTTTGACCCCCTGCTAAGCTCGAGCTCTTCATCCTTGCTCCTCAACGTCCCCTTTAAGACGCTGCATCCCCACTACCCGCACTAGCTCCTCATCTTTTTCCTTCAAGTCCTCCATCAGTTGGCGCACATGGTCGATTGACGAAGTCGGCACCGAAGCTCCCGGTACTTCTCAAGGCATCTGAACTACTTACCCTTCAACTTCACATATATTTCCTTACGCCTCTGCTCCCTACGAGCACTTTCAATCTCCAAGACGACCGTCTACAAAATGAATGAAGAAAGTTAGAGCCTACGAAAGAAAAGAACCTAAGGAAAATAATGGACAACAGATGTACTTACCCGAAGCGCGAGACCAGCAATGTTATTTGACAGGGCGTTGTCATATATAGTCTTGAGGATCTCACCCTCAATCTCATAACAAAGAGGGACAAGGGAGGGATAATCTTCTCGGTGTCCACAAGAAGAAAACAATCCATCGAGATCGCAATAGTTCTTGAACCCCCTTCCAAACTCACTTAAAGTTGGGTAAGCCCCTCGTTGATCATCCTCAACTAGTTTATATCCATGTCGGAGTCAGATCCAACATCTTCCTCAGTGACAGCCTTCCCTCTACCATCAGCCAAAGAAGGCACGTCAGCCGTAACCCCAGAAGATGAGGCCTCCTTGCGCCTTGGAAGAACAGGGATGTCATTGCTCACAACGCCTTTGACCGCATCCCCCACAGGAAATATATTTGTATCTTCCAAACAAAGGGCCTTGGGAATTGCCTATAGGCTCTCTATGATATGCACTGTTGAGGTTTCCCGAAAGACAAGGCCACAATATCCTACATCGATGGTTGTCGACCTCTCTTCCCCAACATGGACCTCCTCTTACGGGGCATCAAACCACCGTCTTCAGGAGAGACGTCATCATCATTAATCAGCGAGTAAAGTTTATGAGCAGGAGCCCCAGAAAGAACCGAGACAGGCTCCCGAGTTATGGTACCCGAGGTCGATATCAAAACGTAAGATGCAGTAGCCATAACAGGAGCCGAAGTCGAGGAGGCAGCATCCTTATTACGGAAATAAGGAACTGGTGCCCGGTTTCTCCGAGAACCCCTACTTGAAAAAAGCACAATACTAAATCAGCAAAACAAATCCGCGTATAATAGGCGACGGAATGGACACGGTCAAAGAAAGTAAATTACCAGTTGAAGGGAGAACATGTCCGAATTTCTTGAAAAAACTTGGCCAATCACAGATCCCTACGATGTGAAGGAGGAGTTGCTCGACCCAGTCAGAAATATGAGAGGCCAGAGAAGGAGGCTGATTGTTGGCTACAAAAGGGAAAACAAAAAAATCATCCATCAAAGTTCAAGCAGAAGGAAACAAGGCACTCACGAGTGTAGTTCCAAGCTTCGGGGAAGTCATTGACGTTGGCCACGACGTCCTCGGTCCGAACAAAGAAGAAGTTAAGTCGAAATTGACGATTAGCTTTGTCGTCCATCTTCACCACCGAGAATTTTCCTCCTCGGTGGGAAAGGTTCAACATATTTCCCCTATAAAAACTAGGGGCGAACAGGTGTATCAAGTGTCGTAGCGTCAGTTCACCCCGGCTAGCACGGCGAATTTGGTCAGAAACTTAATCACCTTGTAGACGTACGGTGCAAGCTGAGCAGGGAAAACATCATTGTGGCGACAAAATTCCTCCACTAGCGAGAGGAGAGGTAGAGAATAGCCGATGAGGAAGGAATAGGCATAGAGGGTGCAGTACCCAGGGCGATGTACCTGTACCACGTCCCCCTCGACCGGGATCAGCTCAACATGGTTGGGAAGGCCAAATTTGGCCTTGAGCTCTGCCAATTCTTTAGGCTTCATCCGTGATTTAAAAATTCCAGGCGCTGCATCCGGTACTTTGATCAGATCGGACCTGGAATCGGGATTACGCGGGATTATCTCCTCCAATGACGGGAATGTTTCATCCTCAGCAATGGCAGAAGCACCTTCCCCATTAGAGGAAACACCATTGCCAAGGGAGCAACACGACTTCCCTCACCAGACTCAGAAGGTAAGTTATACATGATTCGATGTAAGGAAGAAAATTATCAAACGAGTGAGAGTAAAGAACAATGTAAATCACTAGAACAAGAAAAGAAGTTCGGAGGAGAAGAGAGCAAGAGAAAGGTATGGGATTTCGAAACAACAGAAAATTTAAACATCAAAATCGTGTCCAAATACCTCTATTTATAAAGGTCATGGCGCTGAAACCAAAAAAAGCTTTTCATTACTGGCACCGAAACCGAAGCAGTAGATCTAATAAGAGGTCACACACGAAACAAAGCGACGCATCGATAATATGTGTCATAATGATGCATGACATCATGCTAACTCGTGGGCAGCGTAACTCCAATAAATCACACGAGAAAATCGAAGCATTTGAAATGCGCGGCCCACGATGGGCCACGCTGCCTGTTCGCCGCAACCACCACGATTTGTGTAGCTCTCTCAATTTGCTCGGCCACAAACAACATGCTCCGCTCATCGAGCCTGCCTCAATAAGTGGAGGGACTAACTGTATGGGTCGAAATCTATCTTCAGAATATTTTAAGATAATATTGGGGTGAAACATTCCCAAGTCGTCGTTTGTCGAAATGGCCTAAGAAGCAGCGAAGCCTGTGGTCGAAGAATTAACAAGGGTTGAAGTCGAGGAGTCAACAAGGATCAAGGCCGAGGTCGAGTACTCTTGAGAGAGTTATAATGGCTCGTTTTAAAATAGGACATTAAAGAGAATATTCTAGTGGATATTCTCTATACTTGTACTATTATGATTTTTTAGGAACATGTTTCCTATAAATAGAAAGAGAGACAATAATAGGGGACATGTGACATTCATTTGTAAAAATACACTTTGGCTTTAGTGAGAGAATCGGATTTCATTGCAAGCATACAAACATCACATTTTCCCTAAGATTCTTGTTTACACTTTTCCACTAGATCCGAGAATAACTCAACTATTCAAAGGATTGTCCATCACTCACCATTGTCAAAAAGAACATTCAGTGATCCATCATTTCTTGGGTGACTCATTCATTTTATTTACTTAAATATCATTTATTTGCTTTTCATCAATATTTAATGCTACATTATTAGCTTTGATTTCTTAAATATTGATTGTATGTTGCCGTTGTTATCAAGATATACGTACATGGTATTTATTGCACTTTTGAGAGCTCCATCTTTGGGATATTATTGTTAGCTAAGATTAACCCTCATCTATATAAATTTAATTAATTGAACCAAGATCTATATTTTTTGGTCAAACAATATATAGAAAGAAAAGCATAGTATCACTGAAGATACTTTTTATAATGTAAAAAGAATAGAAGATTAATCGAGTAAATTACAGTGACATAACATCGGGGACAGTCTCAAGAAAACAACTTCTAAGATAGAGATCCCTTATGAAAACGCTATACTATTTGTAATTTCCAAAAAAAGATATAAAAATAATTGATCTTTTGTACTAATGAGCATTTATAAGATGATTTGAATCGATTTTCAAATTTGGAATTATTCCAACAGTTCACTTGAAATGTGAAATTGTCTTGCAATAAACAGGGGCATATCTGGTGCAGAGGTTATGGTCTTTCGCTCATGACTTATATTTTTACCTAAAAAATTATTAATTATGTATAAATAATAAATTTGAACCCATAAAATCATGAAATTATGAATCTAAATCCGTAAAGCTCAAATTTTGGATCCGCCTTTGACAATATATACTAAAATAATTCGGAGGACACAATTTAAGCTCGATGAGAAAAACATAAGAAAAGTTTGATAATGATTAATCTTTAATTTAGTGGCCCTTAGGGAAGATACTGAAGTCATCGATTCCAATTCGATTGTGGATTGGAATCGATGACTTCAGTATATAAATTTATATAGGAGATCATTCAAGTAAACTATAACAATACATAGTGGATAGTCTCAAAACTAAATTTACAGCTTCTCCTCAAGCAGTTGTTTTGCAAAATAATCAATCTAACTATTATTAATAAAACAGTGTCTTTTGTATCCATACCTACTTTTTGTATTACGTTTTAACTTATATTCGTTTTGTAAAAAAAATTGCATTCGTACCCGCTTTTGCGCATAACTTCAGCATGCGGGGCTGAAGCAGCAAAGACAATCACGCAAAACTTCAGCATTCTAGTAGACGGGCCTGAAGTAGCTTGCGAATTTCAGCTGAAGTTCTTCAGCTCTAGTAAATGGGGAACTTCAGCATACGGGGCTGAAGTTCCCCAGTTATAAAGACAAAAATTTCAGCATACGGGGCTGAACTGGGGAACTTCAGCTCTAGAGCTGAAGTTCNAAGTTGTTGTCTTTATAACTTGAAAATTTAGCTCTAGAGCTGAAGTTTGTAACTGGGAAACTTCAGCTCTAGAAGTAAAGTTTTGTCTTTGTAACTGGGGAACTTCAGCCCCGTATGCTGAAGTTTTGTCTTTATAACTGGCGAACTTCAGATTAACTGGTGAACTTCAGCTCAGCGAGGAAAAGGGGAACTGAAGTTATTTAAAAAGTAAATATAAGTTAAAAGTTTTTAAAAAAATGAGTATAAGTTAAATGAGGGTGACCAAATAAGATGCCCCGCATAATTTTTACATAAATTTACTGGAAAAAAATAGAGGAAAGAGTGATGAAGAATTTAATCAAGTGCCAGTGAGAGTAGCCGTCGCCATGTGGGGTTTGTTGTCTAGTGGTCTAGTGTCCACAAAAGTTAAAACAGTTTAGGCCCAATGCTACAGAAAACATATTTGAAAATTCATATACATAGAAACTAGTCAATTGATTTGATTTCAAGTGGTTTAGTGTAAATTATGGGCGGAGTTAACGGGCAGAAGGGGTTCATCTGAATCCTTTTTATTTGAAAAATAATACTGTACATCTGAGGTCAACTTTTTTTGTACATATATATATTAAATCTCCTTGGCTTCTTCACCTATATACTTTTTTTATACTTTTTGAATCTCGTCAGTGAAAATTTTGCTTTCGCCAGTAATATACACATAAGTTAAAGAACTTTGGCCCCAATCAAAAAGATTTTATTTAAAATGAAATCAAACTATCGAAAACGTATAGTACTTCAATCTGACGTAAACTGTCATACCTCTTTGCTCAAAAAAATAATGATATAGTTGAGATTATCATGACTAAAAAAAATTTAAATACATAGATGAATCCAGGATTTGATGTGTACAAGGATTCTTGCGACCATTTCCCATTAATCAAGAGGTTGCTACCTATCAATCCGGGACAATTAATGTTACAACTCCATTCCTCATTCACTACCACAGAATTTCTAATGAAAATGATGTTGAACTTCAAAAAACTATGGCCGAGAGAAAATAGTGGTGGAAGCTCAAGAATCATAGTGAAAAACCATTGAGTTCTCCACTAAACGCGACGATGGAAGGATCGTAATTTTAGAACAACAAATGTTGGAAAAATTGATTATAGAGAATAAGATTTAGCTTGAGTCATGTCAAGGACACTGTTCTTAAGGATATTTCGCTCATACAATAATGAGAAAAATTAGACGTATGCCTCAGGATTCAACAAGATCTTCCAGTTATTAAACTGGGAACAAAACTAGCAGAAAATTCTACAAAGAAACTCAGCATATAGGAGGAGGAAGAAGAAGATTTAGAAGGTTGTGTTAAACAGTGTACTAGAAAGTATGTTTTTAGCTCTCCAAAAATCATGTTTATATAGGCGTTGTTCTAACAGCTAGTTAACAACTAGTGATGGCTAGTTTGATTTTATTAATTGTAAAATAACTTACTAAATAATAAGTAAATGTAAATAATGTTTCAAAGAAAAAAGATTGTCCAAGTCAAGATGAACATTACCTTGTGAGATATCACTAATTTTCTAACAATCTCCCACATATCTCAAAAGGAATATAAAAAATAAATAGTTAATAAAGAAAGAAAGTGAGTATAATTTGCTGGATTTCAGATATAATGAAATTCACCCAGTGTCTTATAGAATATGAACCAGATATAGATAAAATAAGATTTAACTTACAGAAATGATAATTTCTATGAACCGAAAACTCTTTTGTAAGCTAGGGATCTTATTCATTATATTACACCCCCACAAATTCAGTTGTTATCGCGGTTTTGCGCTACTAGGCTATGAGCGCGCCTGATATTCATGAGTGCTCTAGAAATTTTTTGCCATAAATTTCATAGGAGCGCCCCCACTCCACACTCATATAGGTCCATCTATCAAGTGTACTCTACAACATAATAAGCTATGGATTATTGGATTAAGAGTTTAATAACACAGCATCACATTCCTTGCACTCTTGCACTATATACATACACACCATAAGAAGAGACATAATTTAATAAAGNCGAGGCCCAGTGAGGGACTTGGTGAAAATATCAGCAAGCTGATCATTCGACTTCACAAATCTTGTAGCAATCTCTCTTGAAAGTATCTTTTCTCTGATGAAGTGACAATCAATCTCAATGTGTTTAGTCCTCTCATGGAACACTGGATTTGATGCAATATGAAGGGCAGCTTAATTATCGCACACAAGTTCCATCTGGATGATGTCTCCAAATTTTAACTCCTTGAGCAATTGTTTGATCCAAATTAGCTCACATGTTGCCA